>JALBYC010000042.1:0-68268 GCA_023212645.1 Farysia itapuensis | reverse complement strand
CTATAGCTGATGATGCTGGGCCTTATCTGACGAATCTAGCCATCTACATGTGGCCGGATTGCCTCGGAAGTGTGACCCTACTTTTACTATAGCTAAGACCAGGTGGCAGTCATCTTCTCGGCTCGGTGCTTGCGAGAGCGAAGATGCAGGTTTTCACGCCATCCATGCTCGCTCTGCGGGCTCCCTCCACCTTCCCTATTGGCTCTGGATGCTGAGTAATTCCGTCTTGTCTACGCGTTTTGCAACCGTAGTGGGCCTGGTCTCTTGCTCGGTGGTGCTTTGGGATGCGTGTTTCTTTTTGTCTGACATCGGCTCTCCTGACATCATGGCTCGAAGGCGCAAAATTGCCGCTGAATTCTAACATTCGTGTACTGTGTTTGGACAGGACGAGCTTTCATCGTAGCTTCAAACAACCTTGGAGATACTTTGTACTGTTAAGTGGCCCTTTCTATTGACTTTCAAGCATTCTGTGACGTTTGAGATTCTGAGCACCTTTACTGCGATGCCGGAAAGCCGGTGTGGTGAGGTGAATGGCAAACGCAGCTGAAGAGGCAAGAAGCATATACATCTGCAAAGGTTTTTTTTTCCCTATATGGTCGCACCTCCACCCTTGAATATGCCATTTGCTTTGCTTGTCACCAGCGTTGTCGCAAGGAAGAGACGTGAGACTCGGTACCCCGACGTCACGCAAACAAGCCACAGCACGAGCAGGCGCAGAAAACCAGTAGATACATCGGATGCCGCCTGTCGAACTCCTGTGCCGATAGGTAGAGAGCCACTACATCAAAGCCAAACCACAGCGTCGATCACCTTTAGTACGTACTGTCTAGCCAATGCAGCCTTCAAATGCGGAAATTCGGGTCTCGAAATGACCGACAAGGCTTATGGCGTGGACGATGTAAGATTGTCTATTTCGTCTCAGTCAATTTGTCCAACAGGTTGCATAGACCCGCCCTACTCCCTGTCGTAAAAGCAGCGAGGTGCGAGGACTCTTGTTGTTCGTAGAATCGATAATTGACAACTTATTATTTATTTATTTTTGATTTAATTATTTTAATTTAATTGTGGGCCGGCCCATAATTTAATTAATTATATTATTTGATTTAATTTAAATTTTTTTATTTAATCCGAAAATTATTAAGGACAGAAACTACGAATCACAAGACCCATTCACACCTTTTCATTACTTTTTTGTTAGAAGTCTATACCCGAGCGACTCAGTCTCTTGTTATTACCACTAACAGAGTTTAATACTCGGTCATGCATAAAGCATGCGCAGCGGCAGGACTGATCAGCTAAAATCGGCGTTCACCGCTGCATCTACTTTCGAACGAATCTTACTCGGAAGGTACATAACAGGTCCTCTAGGCGCTATAGCTTGCTTGTCAATGCATCTCGCCTGCATAGCCAGCTGAGTCTTGTGTGCAATATTTGAGCCGGCGACAGAGGCATTGCGAAAATGATTTGAGTGACGAGTGTGAAATGGTCGAATTGGAACTGTGTAAGTGGAGAAGGTTGCTGATTTCGGACTCGAAAGCACTGCAAGGACGCTGGTGAGCACCTCCTGTTATCAGGCCTTGACATCACATTTAAGGAGCTGACTTATGTGCCAGGTGAAACAAAGTCGATCTGATAGTCCGCCCTTGAGCGAGAAATGTCAAGTGCTGCCCATTCCGAGATTGCTATATGATGTGCTTGACGTCCACAATGGAACGTAAGGTAGACCATACCGACTAGTTTGTCGAGTTCGTAGGCTGCGTCAGATGCTGGCACAGTTCCTGTCTCGGCAGTTCATCTGGTCAGGACACGCTGTCGGTGTGACTGCCTAGACAGGGCACCTCCAACCAGTGAAGCGACGAAGCCAGAGGTCGAGTACGAACCTTCCCTCCAGTGGGAAGCATGGTCAGGGTCGG
Source organism: Farysia itapuensis (assembly GCA_023212645.1). Classification (NCBI taxonomy): domain Eukaryota; kingdom Fungi; phylum Basidiomycota; class Ustilaginomycetes; order Ustilaginales; family Ustilaginaceae; genus Farysia; species Farysia itapuensis. Next base: position 66,355 of record JALBYC010000042.1, on the reverse strand, counting down.
TGAAAGCCAGAAGGTCATCGTGTTCCTGAGTGGAGTAAGTGAGAGCAGCAGTCTCTGTCGCACCAATGAAGTGGAGCTGGTGCCTCGCTTGCTTGAAGTCACGGGGCTGGGTGCCGCTAGAGGCTGTCAGAGTCGGGATGCAGCCCATGCCAGACCTGGTCGCGCCGCTACCATAAGGTACATCGCGTAGCCGACAATTCGCTGCGTAGATGTACAGCTGGGCTGGGCTGCAGAGTACCGCCCTGTCCTGATCAACAGGCATGTTGACAAGGGATGCACCCAGCGGCGCTGTTGCTGGCTTCGCATTCTGCATGGAAGAACGGTTCAAGATCGTATCGATGAAAGCCTCCTGACTGAGGTCCAAAACATCGTGGCGAGGTCGAATGATACGGAGTCTAGGCACAGAGCTTCTTGTCCACCTGTGATCTTGAAAGAGTGTCTCAGGGCTTCGATCGTGTCGACCGTTTCGTCCATCTGTTCTGTGATAATGATGCTGTCCACGTAGGACGCCATAACGACAAATTCACGCCTTTATACTGCAAGATCTTAGACGAGCCGGGGGAAGCCCATGCCAGCGAGGCTGCAATCTAGCTTCTCGTACCATTGGCTTCCGGACTGCTTGAGACAATAGATGGCTTTGTTCGACCTGCAACAGGGCTTGGCACTTTTGGCGTGACGCTGTTCGTAGGCGGGAGGGGCAATTATGTAGATATCTTCGTGAAGACCGCCGTTCAGGCACGCAGCGACAAAATCGATTTTGCCGAACGGTGAGCCGAATGGTGAGCCGAATGGTGAGCCGAATGGTGAGCCGAATGGTGAATCCTTTCTTCAGTCCGTTGCGCAGTACCGCTCGAAGGCATGGATTGACAGGCGAGTACGACTCGTGGAGATCAATGCCAGGTTGCTGTGCGAACCTGTTCCAACAAGCCTACTTTTGTACTTTGACAGTGCACCGCTCTGGAACAGCCTCCTTTGAGTGACCATTTGGCAGAGATGGCTCAGCAACCCGGGGGGCAAATCCACGATAGTCCAGATACCATTGTCCTCAAGCGAGTCTAGCTCGGTCTCGTGTGGCTTCTCCCCATACGTGCCAGTACCTGGAAGATTGGCTGCACACTACGTAGTAGGCTCAGCAACATCTTTCCTCATCTTTGTCGACTGTCCAAAGTCATGGCCGATAGTAGAGTGGTACTATCGTCAGGGCCTGTCGCAGCTTCTCTTTCTCGGGAAAAGTCAGGTGGTATGCTTCGCGTCGTGGGCATGGCATTGGAAGGTACGATCCTGACAACTTCAGCGTTGTCTCCGGGCAAGGAGCTAGCGACTGCAATGTTTTCTGCAATCTCTGCCCTTGCGCGACTGCGAGTGCAAACCGGTGTGATAGACTCTTCATCGGTGTCCTCTGTTTGCTGTCGTGCACCGACAGTCATATCCGGACTGCCATGAGCGGGCTGCTCCTGAGGGTCATCGTCAAAGTCAAACGTACCGGAATGGGAAGTGCTATCGGCATTGGGAACGCTATGCTCCTCGCCGAGATCTTTGTCGCTTTAGAAAGGCGAGGTGTCGTGCACTCCGTTGGAAGTTGGACTCCTAACTCATTTCCGTCCGTGACGTACCAGTCGGCGTCTTGTTTGAGCTTTGCACGGACGCGGAAAACATCATGTATGTGCACACGCGTCTAAGCGGCTTGGCCGGCCAATTAGTCACCTGGCGTCTTTAAGACGACGACAAAGACCCGTACACTACCGTCGAGGACGTGCTTGACCACCTGCGTCAGCTATACACGGTTAGCAATCGATTGCCTCCTTGTTGTCGATCGGTTCGGGAAATACTATCTCGGTATCAATACCGGAAAGACTGGGGCGCTGTATCGGAGGCAAAGGAGGTGTTTGGCAGTCAAGCACACCAAGTCGCCGACGTCAAAGTCAATGTCGCGCTTCTTCTTATTTGCTTAGAGCGCGCAAGGTTCTTGTGCTGTTGCAATTGCCACCTGCACCTCGCCACCGACGTTCTGGAATTCCTTCATGCGGAGTTCGGCGCAGCGGTTTGCCAGAACGGAAGCCGGTTACTGGGGCTGGGAGTCGCGCTAGGGAAAGGATGTGCGAGATTTGTATCTGAGCAATGCACACATCGGAGATGAGACCGTGATAGCATCAGGCATATATGCTTGAGCAAAGCCCCCTTGTCTACCGGACGTCAGACCCGAATGCACCTACTTGCTGCTTGCTTCGTCCGTGAAAAGCCAATCGAGACTCTGTCTGAGCTTCGCGCGGGCGGAGATGAGCCAGGTCCGCGTATATGGCCATTCGTTCCGGAGGCAGTACTGCTTAGGCATTAACGACTCGATCGACATCCAAGCTCGATCTCCTGCAATGACAAGGCTCGGATCAGACTTCTGAGTCAGGAGATCAGGAGGTCAGGAGAATGGAGTCTGGATAGATTGCCAATTGAAAGTGAAGAGAAAAGCAAGACGCATGTGCGCCATGTGAACCCGATGGGAGTCACAGATCTCAAGACGTAGTCTTGAAGCTCACAATTGCTAAAACACTTACTTACACTTTGTGTGTGCCTGTTCTCGTAGCCTAGTGAGGATAGTACTAGTCGCTGAGCGCTGATCCATATTTACTTTAGAGTGCGGAGACTCGCTCTCGGGTCTGCCATCAATTGAAGCGAGAGGTGATGGTGTGAAGAGAGAAAGAGTCAAGCCAACAAGACGGAAAATTCGATACTCAGCCTTCTGTGCAACTGATTGGTGACGGCTCGGTAGTGGTCCTGATTAGCGAGGCTAGAGCTTAGTCGGTCATTGGCTAAAAATTAACTAAGTGATCTTGGCCGTAGCGAATGCAGGACCGAAGGCATGATTGCGAATGCAGGACCGAAGGCATGATTTTAGCCATTCGCATCTTGGTTTAGTCAGTCCTTCTGTCCGAGTGGCTAATTGATGGCCATTTTGGACTCGTTGCACAGAGCTGCACAGGCCTGGGATGAGGGGACAAGCTGATGTCCTTGTCGGCGACCTAGCTCATGGCATCATCGCAAGGTCGAGTGAAAGAAGTGATGAGCAATCTATCTCCAGACAGCTACAGCCACCCTCTACACGCATAAGCACGCGATGGGAATGAGGCGAGACTATCCGATGTTCACATCCTTCGACGGGGGAGGGGCACAGAGTCGTACTTGATCAAAGCTAGCCAAGTACTTTTGCCTACCTCGGTACGCACAAGCAGACCTTAAACGGGGAACGGCATGTGATGAAAACCATAAGGAGGAACGAATGTGGGAAATGTATATGCACGTCTGCGTGGTAGAGACCACCGGACCGAGAGCCGAGACGGAGTGCCAGCATGCTCCAGTCCCGGTCCGTGATGGAATGGCGCAACGAAGGTGACGCTGCCGAAAAAGGTGAGCCCGAAAGCAGAGGTGCTGAAATCTCACGGACAAGTCCATGGCGGTGAGAAGGTTGTTCTGATGTAGCCACACGATAAAGGTAAAAGAGGAAGTCCTTAAGTCATGGTATATGAATATACATGCATGATAAACACAGAGAGAGAGAGAGACAAACCACGAGACCAATGTGTCACGGTGAGGGGTTCTCAGAGGTCGAGAGGTAGCGCAAAGTACGGCGAAGGACTGGATTCAAGCAGACTGGATACACTAGGAACTGAAGACTAGACTCTATGGGGAAAGTGTCATCTGGGCTGTCATGTGGTTGATTCTCTGGGATGTCCGGTACTGTTACGGCGAACCGTGGCTATGGGCAGGATTTGACAGGAAACCGAAAGTTGAGGTCAATCGTAAGTAATTGGAAGCGGTTTTTATTCCGGTGGTGCCTGATGCAAGGACGGGAAGGGTATGACTATCGGCAGTGGTAACGTGCGACGGGCGGAGCACGGGCTCGATGTCGTTCAACTGCTCTGCGCTGGGCGACATGTGAGCCGACGCACCGGAGTCGACGAGCCATTCGTCGCGCTGGGCGAGTGTGAAGCCAGTGGTGGCACGCTGCATGGTGCTTGCGGACTTCCCTGGCGTTCCGCATAGCACGTCCACATATGCACACGAGGAAGCCATGCTCAGCAGCAAAGTCTACCGGCACATTGCCCTCTCTATGTTTCTTGCGAATGTGGTGCATGATGTTCGTGTTGCAGAACGCCACGCAGCCGCGGCAGAGGTGTTGACGTCCTCATCAGCACAGAGTTGAAGCAAGAGCGGTCAAGATTGGATTTGATGTTGTGTAGTCGGTGTTCGTGTTCCGCGCGGGGCGTGGTGTTGTGACGGCCTCATATTCCGCCTGGTTATCTGTCATTAGTATCACGGCTTGATCCTCATCGACGAGGGAGAGGCCTCGCAAGATCCCAACGAGCTTGACCAGCCTCGGAGCCGCGTCCGAGACGGCGATGTTTTCTGCTTCTCCTGTGGAAGCGGAGCAAAAGGGCAGCGTGTTGGGCTTGGAGCAGGCGGCGAGTACGTTCACCTTGGCGTTCCACAACAGAAGGGACAATGGCGTCATAAGGATTCATAGAATGGAGTTCCTTATCAGCTGTCTCCTCTGCTGCTGCCCGAGCAAGAGGAGCTATGCCATCACATTCTGCTTTCTGGATCCACTATATGTAGGGAATGGCGCGCGGCGCCACACGCAGACCGGCGGTGACAGCCACGAAGAATCGGCGTTACCAACGGAAGGTTTGCGCCCTGCAGTTTTGTAGGATGATCGAGATGCGACAAAGAAGGATGTTGAATGCATAGGCACCCATGACCTCCTTTCAGTGCATCAAGATTTCCAGACCGGAAGCCTCTAAACTACCGCCCGATGAAAGAAAGAGAGGAGCAAAAGGAACAGCAGTAAGTCGAGCGTACTTTGCCCATTTCTCGGAAGAAACGAAGTCCAAAGCAGCCTGAACCTTTCTGTCGTCTGTGAGTTCGCTAAGTGTCGCGAACGACAACGATCGCAGGTTCTTACATCAGTACCATGCGATGGGCCGAGACGTATGAGGCAAACAGAGAAAGGGAGGCCCGCTGATATGAAGGGGACAATGTGAGAAGAAGAACTGGCGGAATATGACAGCTGAAGTGGTAATGCGCAATACAACTAGGATGTTAGATTCTGACTACAAATACAAATCGACGCGTCAGTTTGTAATGAGGCGGATTAGGCGGAAGGAGGTGCGATCGAGCCACGTCGGCAAACCGTGATTGTGATTGGCGAATGTGAATGAATGTGAACGTGGAAAAGCAACAGAGCCATGCACCTTGGTCCTTGCTTCTTCACCTCGATCAGCGATGAAGGCCTACATCAATCGTACGGCCACCTTTGCTTGGTCTCCTGCGTCTTTCGAGTCCGAGACTCCCATCATTGCCACCGGAACCGTCGCAGGCGCACTCGACGAGTCCTTTAGCAACGAGAGTCTTCTCGAGCTTTGGGAGCCAAGCTACTCCTCTTCCGGTAGCACTCAACCTTCGCAGGATGCCAAACCACTCGCCAGCATCTCCACCAGCGCACGCTTCAACCGCTTGGCATGGGGCTACACCAATCCCTCCCGTCCCAAAGGTTTGCTTGCTGCTGGTCTCGAAAACGGTGAGCTAGGGATCTGGGATGCTGCAAAGGTACTCCAACGCACCAGCAGCGACGATGCTCAGGTCATGAAGAACAACACACATACCGGTCCCGTTCGAGGTCTCGATTTCAACCCCCTACAGCCCAACTTGCTCTCCAGTGGTGCCACTAACGGCGAAATCTTTATCTGGGATCTCAACACACCAGGCAAGCCTTACTCGCCCGGCGCACGCTCTCAGAAGCTAGACGAAATCACCTCGCTTGCCTGGAACTGTCAGGTGCCCCACGTCATGGCCACTTCCTCCTCTAGCGGTTACACGGTCGTCTGGGACCTCAAGGGAAAGCGTGAAGTCGTTGCTCTTCAGTATGGCGGAGGCGCCGGTACTGCAGGTGGCAGCTTTGCTCAGAACGGTCTCGGAGGTGCACTCGCTGCCGGCGGTCGTAGAGGCATGAGTGCCGTTGCCTGGCATCCAGACACCCCTACCCGTCTAGTCACTGCAAGCGAAGACGACAGCAGCCCCATTATCATGCTCTGGGATCTGCGAAACTCTCGCGCGCCCGAGAAAATCATGACCGGTCATGACAAGGGTGTTCTCTCCGTCTCGTGGTGCAAACAGGACGCCGACCTCTTGCTCTCTTGTGGTAAAGACAACCGATCCATCTGCTGGAATCCACAGACCTGCGAGATTGTCGGTGAATTGCCCTCCAGCTCCAACTGGTCCTTTGAAGTGCAGTGGTCCCCTCGTAACCCCGGCATGCTTGCTACCGCCAGCTTTGACGGCAAGATCGGCGTCCACTCGTTGCAGAGCACCAACGCTGCCGAAAACGAAGCACCCCCTGCCCCTCAAAATGCCGACGATACCGACTTTTTCAACCAGCCATCGCAGCCCGAAGAAGCCTCTTCCAAAGGCCTCTCCCTCAAGCAGACGCCCAAATGGCTTCGACGACCCGTGTCCGCCGTATTTGGCTTTGGTGGTCAACTGGTCTCGAGCGGAGGACCTGCTGCCAAGCCATTCAGCGCCTCGATCCATCTGCGCGACGTGGTCACCGAACCTTCCATTGTCGACCGTGCCACCAAGCTGCAAGAGGCTTTGGAATCCCAGAGTCTGCCTGCCTTCTGTGCCGAGCGAAGCCAAGACGCCTCTACCCGTCCCGACGACGTTGCCAACTGGAAGGCCTTGCAAACACTCTTCCAAGCCAACTCTCGCGATGAGCTTGTGGCTCTGCTCGGCTTCTCCAAGGAAGACGTTGCTGCAAAGGTTGCCCAGTCCATCGCCGTTTTTGCTGGTGACAAGGTCGCAGAACCCGAAGCTGCCCAAGACATCAAGCCGCAGCAGCCCGTAGCCGAGACGCAAGAATCGGAGGCAGAGTCGCAAGACACGAGCACTCTGGCCACTTCGGACGTTGCTGCTGCCGCCACTGCCACTACTGCCGAAAGCACCGAGCCCAGTCTGTTTGGCGATGACAGTGCTGCTGCCAATGACGGATCCGACTTTTTCAACCAGATCAATTCTTCCGGTCCAGGTCCAGCAGTCAAGTCGGCCCTGCCTGAACATCTGCTCTCGGAAGCCAACCTGCGCCCTGCTTCGTCGGCTGCCGCCACTGCCGGATCTCCGGGTCCCTCGTCGGTCGCCAGTGACATTAAGCCAACGACGTTTAAGATGTACCCAAGCGAAGAGTCGGAAGCGGACAAGCTCATCACCCGCGCCATTGTGCTGGGCGACTTTGAGAGCGCCGTCTCTCTGTGCATCAACAGCGATCGCTTTGCCGATGCCTTTTTGCTCGCTTCCCGCGGAGGTCCAGAGCTGCTGGCAAAGACACAGAAGGCCTACTTTGAAAAGCGAACAGTCCAGCTACCCTACCTCCGTCTTTTCCAAAGCATCGTCTCTGACGACCTCATCGACATTGTCCAGAATGCTGATCTGGGCGAATGGCAGGAAATCTTTGTCGTCCTGTGCACCTTTGCTCGACAGGACGAGTTTAGCAGTCTGGCAGAGCAGCTTGGTCAGAGACTCGAGTTCCTCTACAGCTCCTCCCGGTCATCCGAGGCCAGTGCGGCCAAGGAGCACCGCAAGAATGCTGTGCTGTGCTACCTTGCCGCTGGTAAGCTCGAAAAGGTCGCTGGAATGTGGATCGACGAGATGAAGGAGGAAGAACATGCGCTTCTCTCTGCTCCCAAGACCGAAGAGCACCCGCACGGAACATACTACTCTGCCCATGCCGAAGCTCTGCAGACATTCATGGAAAAGATCACTGTCTTCCAGAATGCCGTTGGATACGTTGATGTGGATCTGCAACAGCCTACACAGAACGAGGTGGTGGCTGAGACGGGTGCACGCACCTACAAGCTTTCCTCGCTGTACGATCGCATCCACGAGTATGTCGAATTGCTGGCCGACCAGGGTTTGATTGCTCCAGCGCTCAAGTTTGCCGATCAGACGCCTGTTGACTACCGACCCAAGGGTACCGTGGCGCCTGGCTCGACTCAAGGTGCCTTTGCCACGGTTGCACTCAAGCAGCGGCTTGTCAAGGCCGACATGGCACGACTCAAGGTGCCAGATGCCGTCAGCACCAACGCCGCCGCTTCCGGTAGTAACAGTGTCGCCTACCAGCCAGCTGTCAAGGCAGCCAGTGACTATCCTGCCTACGCGCCGTACGCACAGCCCAGTGCACCAGCACCTGCTTCGGTCCCGACCACTGCTTACGGTGCCGATCAGTACGCCGCTGCGGCTGTTCCGCCGGCTTCGCAGCCGTCGACGCAGTCGCGCTACGCTCCGGCAGTTCCAGCTCCTGTGCCGCCCATGATCACTCAAGAGTCGGCAGCAGCAGCGCCTATGCAGACCAATTCGTACGGAGCCTACGCGCCTCCTCCCCCCCAGCAGCCACAACAGCAGCAGCAGCAACAGACGCCCTACCAGCCTGCCTACTCTGCCGCGCAGCCGATGATCCCCGGCCCACCTCAGTACGGTGGTGGTGCTTATGGGCAGCCACAGCAGCAGGCGGCTCAGCTCCCGCCTCCGCCGCCGCTCAAACGTGACTTGTCGGGATGGAACGATGTGCCTACGGGGCTGTCTGCGCCGAAGCGAACGCCGAGTGCCATGTCGCAGCAAAAGAGCACGGCAGCAATCACGTCGCCGTTCCCCAACTCGCCTGTGCCGTCGCCGGCGCCGTACGGTGCTGCATCTGCACCTCCACCGGGCCCGCCTCAAGGATCATCTGGTCCGCCGCGTGGAGTGGTAAGTCCTCCCCCGCAGGGTCCACCCATGGGTCCTGGGTTCGGACAGCAGCGACAAGGGCCGCCGTCTGGATTCCGACCGCCTTCGGCCGGTGCGCCCATGGTTCGACCTGGACAAGCTCCTCCGCAACAGCAGCAGCCGCCGCAGCAACAGCAACAGCAACAGCAGCAGCAAGGAGGACCGCCACAGGGTCAGTATGCGCGACCTCCTGGTGCTACTGGAATGGGTAATGGTGCGCCAGCAGCGCAGCCTGGACCCGGGATGGGTGCACTTCGACCACCACCGGGAATGCCACCACAGCGTTCAGCGACGCCAGGTGGGGGCGCTGGTGCTCCTCCTGCTCGCAGCTCGACTCCCGGCGCTCGCACTGCACCGCAGATGAAGTATCCTCCCGGTGACCGGAGCCACATTCCGGAGAACCAGCGTCCGATCCAGCACACGCTGCAGCGAGAAGTGATGCGGCTGAAAGCAGTTGCACCCCCGGCACAGAAGCGCATGGTCGACGACACCGAGCGTCGAATCAACCTCCTGCTGGACCACCTGAACTGCGCCACTGTGGATCCCAAGATTGTCCAAGGTCTGCTCCAAATTGTTGCTGCCATTGATGCGCGCAACCAACAGGCGGCACTTGGCATCCACCTTCAACTGGTCACGGCTGCCAGCGGCGATATTGCGGCCGCTCTTGTCGGTGTTAAAATGCTCCTTTCGCGCATGTAATCCCCCCCCCGTCCCTTTCTCTCTCCTGTTTAGCGCGAAGTGGTACTATCAAATTTGACGTATATGTGAATGAATGCGCGTGCGTGACGTGCGTGTGTTAACTCCACTTTTCCGCTCTCACATAAATCGTTGCTTGCTTCAACGACAACGATGGCGGCGGTGGGGTACGAGAGCGTGCTGTTTATCGCACGCGAGTGTTTCGTCTACCGCGTTCCGGCACGGACGTCTACCGCCGGGTACAAAGCAATGGAGTGGGGTGATATGGAGGCGTTTCTCTGGAAAGGTCGGTTGCGCATCATGGAGCTAAACCAAGGCGATACCAGTAGTTGCTCTATCCGCCTGGAGGACAAAGATACAGGTGAGTGGTTCGACAGCGCGCGCGCGCGGGGCGAGAACAGTCGTACTGATAGTGTTGGGGCGTAGGTGATTTGTTCGCAGAGTGTCCATACGACGTGACAGGAACGTCGGTGGAACCGGTTCTGGACAGCAGTAGGTACTTTGTCCTACGAGTCGAGTCGAGTTCCCCCGAAGGAGGGGGGAAGAAGAAAGCCTACATTGGTATGGGAGTAAGTTAGCTGTCGCAATCCCCGCTGAATCTGCCTGCACACCAAATGCTGATGTCGGGGCGAAACATCTCTGCCTCCGTGGTTTAGTTTCAGGATAGGAGCGATAGCTTTGATTTCAATGTCGCACTTCAAGACTGGACAAAGTAAGTCTACCGTCGGCTGTGCGCACATGCCAGCGATAAGCTGACGCAAAGTGTGCATACGTTTTGTGTCTAGACGTCAGAAAGCAGCTGCTGCGAACATCAGCAAGTCGGACGAAGACGCGACGACGGGGGAGGGACAACCCGATGGTCCGTCTCCGCATCTACCAACGGGTCCGCGCAAAGACTTCACCCTGCGCGAAGGCCAGACCATCTCGATCAAACTACCCGGCGGCGCTGCAGCACGCAAACTCCCCCCCTCTTCTTCTACTTCCAGCAGTAGTGGCAATGGCGGCAGTTTTGGCGTCAGTGGTATCGGTGGATTCCTACCCCCACCACCCAGCAAGAAACGCTGACCGTTTTACGCACAATCAATACAGTGTCTATTTCCCAATGGCTGCACAAATACATCCGGCGCGCAAAATGACCATAAAAGGGAGGGGGGTATAAGGGGGGGGGGTCTCGAATTCAGGGGAGCAGCTTCATCCACTTGCTGATGGATTCTAAGCCGGTGATGTGAAGTGGTAGTTGCGGTTGGCGGTAGTTGAAGACGGGAATCTGGAAGCCCTGAATTTCCACACGGGCGGTGACGTCAAGGTCGAGGAGGATGGTGCCCTTACTTTTGAGGAACGCGCCAACCGTTTTCTCCAGTGGTTGGGCTAGAGTGACGGAGACGGGGGCGCTTTTCTGCTGACCTGGCTGTGAGGGTGTGCCGGGGGGTACACGGAGCGGGTGGTGCTGTTCAAAGCGGACGGTGCAGCTGCCAAAGGGCTTGTCCCGGTAGGAGGCCATGAAGCTCATTGCGCACAGGTCAAACGGCACGCCGAGCGGGTTGTTGACTACAAACACGGCCTCGACCGAAGCAGCCGTCAGGGCCGAGACACCAAGCGTGATTGAGATACTGTCAATCAGCGTGCGGTCCATCATCGGACGCAGCTCAAACGACAGACGAATGTTCTTGAGCGCGGGTAGGAGCATCGGCACGTCGCACGACTGGTCATCCCCACGGATCTCGAGGAGCGTATTGCGACCCGAGAGGAAATTGGCCGGGATATCCCGTACAGCTTCCTCCTGCTCCAATGGGGGACAGTACTCAAAGTAAATCTCGTGGATCGCCACGGGTCCTTTGGTCATGACAAAGCCGCGTGGGATGTAGGCACGCCCGACGTATGACCCGCCGTAGTAAGCACCCATACTGATCTGCAGCTCCTTCATATCCATCTCGAGCGACTTGCTTGGATTGTTGAGGTAGAGGGTAAAGACGATTTTCAGCAGGCGCGGCGTGGCATCGACGACCTGAAGATTCGTGTACTGAACCGGGCTGGAGCGGAGCCCTCGTAGACCGTCCATGTGCAAAGTGTGGTTGTGGTCTCCCAGATCAACTTCGACCCAGAACTCGCCCAGCGCACACTCGATGCGGGCAGAGGCCGTGCCCCGCACACTGATCCTCTCCGTCCGCTCACAGTCCGCGACATGCGCAATCATCTGCGCAAGACCCTCGCCCCTTTCGTCGGTACTGAGCTCAAACGCGCTCGGCTTGATGGTAAGCAGCTTGACGGTCGAGCCCTCTTTTCCTGGACTTGGCGGTTGAGATTCCGAGAGGGTGGAGGATTCGTCAATGGTCCCTGTGCCGACGCATCCGTAGCCGGAGTAGTGCACCTCGATCTGCGCTTTGATTGCGAGAACGGTGTAGTTGACGTTGAGCGGGACGTGTACGCGCGTGGTGATTTCGTCAATCTGAGTCTGCAGCCTGCCCTGGTGGAAGGCTACGTGGAGACGGTGTACCTCGAGCTGGTCCAGCACGGGCCGACGGTCCTGTTGCAGCACAGTGGTTGTGGAGAACTTGCGGAAAGCCTGGTCGAGCCAGGGGACTTGTTTCTGCGAGGCCGAGCTGGCAGTATTGCCCGTACTGCTGTTGCTCACACTCGAGCTGCGATTCGAGTGGGCGCTGGAAGGTTGAGTGGACGAGTGACGCTGGAGCATTCGCGAGGGTAGACCTGTGCGGCTACCGCCCGTCAGCAAAACACTGCCGACATCTCCCATGGCAAACGCCCGATACCCGCGGATCGTCAGATCAACAGCCCGACCGGCCAGCAACCTCGTCGCCAGCCTGCCAAACGTCGCGAGCGCTTCGCGACGATACTCGGACACGGACTGGTGATCTGCCAACGACTCTCTTCCGACTAAAATGTACCCGAGTACGTCAAACTCGACCAGCGTGCTGGACAGGGCAAAGACGATATCCTCGCCGGTCACGACGCCGATCTGAACGCCTTGGAACTCGACGCCGACTTCGATCTTGGAGAGTGCGACGGCGATGCGACCGGAGTGGGGGATGCGCACGCGAGTTCGAATGTGGAAGGCCATTTCTTTGCCCAGCGCGCCGGGTGAGCCATTGCTGCTGCTGCTGGAGGAGGCGGAGCTGAGTGCTCGCCCGCGCCCTGGGCCTGTCGGCGCGGGGACCTCGTCCAGAATCTCCAACTCGCCCAGCTCCAACCCCTTGAGCCCGCCAAAGCCAGGCAGATGCAACGGCTTGCTAATCGGCGCCACGAATTCGGCACCGCCTGCCACAATCCGACATGCATCCGTACTCACCTGCAAGCCCATCATCTCACTGTCCAACAGGGTGGCGACAAAGGTGGCAAAGTTGGAGAGGCTCTTGGACCCAGCAGTCGGATGAATGCGGAGACGATACTTGAGCGCATCCTCGCAGCCGGAAATTCCACGCAGAGGTTCCGAGAACACAATGCGTGCGACGACAGTGTCGGCCTCGACATCGGTCAGGGGCACGAGGGGGCGGATGTCAAACCCTTGGTCTGGGTAGATTTCGACGTCCAGTGGTCCAAACTCGGTGAGGGCGATTTCCGCCTCGATGCTGAGGCCCTTTTCGTCCAAGTCGAGGATCTTGAAACGGGCCATGGAGATGACGGCCTGGTCCATGAGGGATTCGAGGAGTGGCGCGCCGACGACGGGCAGGATGGCACGGGCCGTCTTAACCGTGATGGCGATGGGCAATTGGTGCTGGACAAAGGTGATTTCGCCCGGAATGCGGTAGTTGCCGAGTCCGACGGCGACGGTGATGTGGGCTGCCACTTTGAGCGAGGAGAGCGCACTTGCTAGCAAATGGGGCAGATCCAGTGCTTGTGGGGGCTTGTCTGCATCGGGCAGGCTAGGACGCCGAGAGGGAACAGCCTTGCGCTCTACGCCACTGGTGGGGAAGTGATCCAAGGCTTGCACCAAGTCCTGATCAAGATGGATGCCCTTTCGATCTGCTTCGTTCCGGAGCAGCCGGACGAGCGCCGGCCCATCGGCAGAAATCTGGAAGGGGAGCGAAGCGTGCACCGGCTCGTCACTCGATACCTGCAATCCAGCCCAGTCGGCATCTGTCGAGATGGTGCCCAGACGGATCGCGTCTGCCACTGACTTGCCGCCCTCCTCGGCATCCTGAATTGCGTCGACTTTGAGCGAAGAGATGCGCAGTAAAGGTCCGAGCTCGTTGCGAATCGTGGCGCGGGCAAACAGCTGTGCCGCCGCCTTGCTTGCATCAACGTCGTCGTTGGGAATTAGGGATGCACCGTCGAGCAGCCGCGACCTCATGCCAAACGCTGGCAGTTGAGCACGAACTGTAATGGCGCGGAAGAAAGCGGTGAGCCAGGCGACGTTGGATGCATCGGATGCGCCGGTAATGCTCAGCGGTATCGATCTGTTCTCCAGCAGATATCGGATGAGGGTTACGCCAGCTGTGCGTGCGGGATGGCCTTCCGGCGCGACAAGCACATTACCCCTTGCTCGCAACAGATTGCTCCCCGGTTCGAGCGAGAGTGCGGGCAGTATGACGGTCCCCACTTCTGCATTGTGGTCTGTACCGCTGCTTCGAAGTTCGTCGATATCGGTGCTGAGCTGGAGACGGATATCGCTGAAAACGGCAGTGATGGCCGAAGGGTTCTGCAGTTCGACCTGGGCGGTAAACAGAATGCCTTGCTCTGGGTCGCCCTGAATGATTTGGAAATTGTTGATGCTGGAGCGTGTTGCCGACTCAGAGGATGGCGAGCCGATGGAAGTAAGAACGCCGCCAAGACTGCGCATACCTTGCAGGACAATCGTCTTTTCGAGCACTATACGCTTGAACGTCATCGCGTAGGCTTTGACGTGTGCATCGTGGGTGGATACTCGCAGTTTGACCTGATCCGGCTCAGCGACTAGTTTCAAGATGAGCCGTTCAAGGCCAGGATCACTACCGGGTGCGTTGGCAACGACCTCGGCCTGCAAATCGATGCCGTTCCTGCGAGCTGCAGTTGAGATCTTGAGTGGCGGCATTCGAATACTGGCAATGCTCTGCTCATCTTGACTCGAGAGGTAGAGCTGCAGCCCTTGCGGAAAGCTGACTTTGGCCTTTGCCGGCCCCGTATTTGTGATGCGCAGATGCAATTGAATTTGGAAGCCATCTGCGGTAAGCTGGCTAATCTGCAGCGCAGTTACGGTGATAACAGAGCGAGAAACAATCTGACTAACGACTTGCCTGGCAATGTCGAGAGAAAAGCCACCGCTGCCACTGCTACTGTTGCTGCTCTGTTTGGCCGAAGTATCCGACGACTGAGACCCTGTAGCACTCGAGGACGGCTGTGGAGATACGGCCTTTGGCGATTCGGGCTCAAGTGAGTCCGCCGCTGCCGCTGGCTTCTTTTTGCGACGTTTAACGATGCTTTTCAGCATGCTCAAGGTTTGATTATTGATGGCAGTAATGCGGGGGTTGGGGAAGGAGAGAGGCACAATTTGGCAGCTGAAAGCGGACCTGAATCTGGCGCCGATTGGCCCGATGGAGTAGGCACAGTCATGATGACCTAATCCTTTGTGATCGACTACGCGTCTCATGTTGTTCTCCTCCACACCTCTCTCTCTCGCTCCAACACATCATGTCGGCGACCAACTCTGCAGCGACGGGCAAGACGGAGCCAGAGACCAAGGCGGTGGCCGGGGTGGCAGAGACCAAGAACGACCTGCCATCCCTGGGCGCGCTCGACGAGGATGACGAGTTTGAAGAGTTTGAAGAGCAAGGTAAGTTGTTATCGCGCAGGTATGGCGTATGTGGGAAAGCTGACTCGGTGCGCCATAGACTGGAACGATGCAGAGACAGACTTGTCGCACTTGACAAGTTCACATCCAAATGCACCGGGTGCACATGTCGGTCTTACCATGGGCGCCTCCTCGGCCAGTACAGGTGACCATCTCTGGCAAGACTCGTGGGACGACGACACGGTGGAAGACGATTTCAGCAAAGCACTTCGGTACGTCTTGCTTCCCCCCTGACAATACACATGCAGCGGAGTACTGACTTTACCGCCAATGACAGAGCCGAGTTGGATAAGCAGAAAGCATGACCTCAGCTAACTACAAGAACAAAATCATTTCTCGCACCAAATCTCGGTCCGCCAGCGCAGCTAGGCAGTCGAGCGCCTGCTCAAAGTCCTGACTGTGACCACGCTTGAAATACTCCTGGGCGACTGTCGAAAGCTAGAGTGCGGGAAAAGGGTCAGATCACGGTCACCCTCGAGGATGGTGAAGGGAATACGTACCAGGAGAGGCTTGCATCCTTCGTGTTGGCGCTTGGCTTCTAACACGGTCGATGACTCGAGCAGAGCGATTGCAAGTTGGCTATCGTTTGGCAGTGGCCGTTGGAGTCGCACAGCCTCTATCAAGCCAGACAGCTGCCCTGGGTCTAGCATGCCTGGTGGTGGCCGTGGCGTAGTGGGAATCCTAGATTCTTCCTCCTGCTCTGCGCCGTCTTCCATTGTGCGGGGTGTTTCGCTCTCAAAGGACAGAAGATCATGCCAGGTGTTGGTGAGAGTGTTGAGCAGCTGGCTCGGTCTGTACTGTGCCTTGTAGCGCATCTTTTGACAGGTTGGGATGTAGAAGCCCATGTAGTAGAAGCGGAGCTTGTGCATGCTGGGCAAGGCAGAGAGCCTTTGAACCAAAGCAATCTCCTGCAGAGCACTCACCTTGCCCAGCTGCCAGTCGCTAAACTCGGGATCGTAGAACACATACACACTACTGACGCAGTGGGGGAGGATATCGAGCACGCCCACCGCAATCAATCGCCCATCCAGACGGTACTCTTGGTGATAGTTGCCGTAAGGCACTTGGTCTGGCAACTGGCTTGCTCGAAACCGTCGTTGCTTCCACTGCATCGCCTGCCGTTCGTCCAGCACTTGACCCGTGCTCGGCAGAGTAAGCTGCAAGCTGCTGTTGACGAGAAAGCGCTGGAAGCTTTCCAGACTGCCAATCTTGTCGTCTGCCTCGCCGTGAATGCGCGATTGATACTTTCGATAGAGCTGATACTTTTCCTCGCTGCTCGAGGCCAGTTGTAAGTGCACGGTGAGGTGTTTTGTGATGGGACCAGCCACCTTGTCTGCCCAGGAGGGTGTGCTGCTTTGCGCTTGGTGCTCAATCTCGTCCCAACGGTGCTCGGCGTTCCAGTCTCGGTTGCGGCTCCATCTGCCTTTCCACTTGGCTGGCTTTGGCTGCTCTGTCCGCACTTGAAAGAGCAGATTGGTAAGCGCTCGTCTGTGCGACTTGGATGCATGGAAGCGGTGTACGTCGAGTCGGATGGGGGATTGTGTGCAGCAGGTGCGGTCGTTGTCTGGCTTGTACACATAGTCGCCTGAGCGTCTCCAGCCTCGATCGATGAGCTGCTGGTAGTGCAGTGGCGCAAGACGGTGTGCCCAGATGCCATACGACTTGCTCGACTTGGCCTCACTCCTCACCCCGGGCACACCACTGCAGTACCCGCACGTCGACCTCGAGTAGCCGACGGGCGACACGATCGACCCCTGCGTCATATTGAGGAGGCATTGAGGAGCAAAGGCAAAGGCAAAGGGTCCTTTTTTCCTCGCCTCTTTGACTCTCTTCGTCGAGGACAATGTTAGCGGCGGACAGTGTCTACATCGCCGCTGCCTTCAACAGGGTCACGCATACTGCCGACTGGACTCATCTGGGACCGTCAACATCGACGCTGCTCTATGCCTCCAACAAGTCGGTGGCGGTTTGGACCAATCCAGGTCTGCCTGGGTCTCGTGTCACTGATGTCGTGCAGACCGGCTTCACCAGACCCATCTCGGCGCTCAAGTTTGCCTGCTTCGTCGACGGAACGGTGGCTGTAGTCGGGTCTGGCGATGGATCGATTGCGCTTCTAGCGTCGGTTGACGGTGTGCAATGGGAAAGGAAGACAGTGGTGAACGAGGCTCATGCAGGCTCCGTGTCTGCCTTGGGTGTCCTCCGTCCCACTGCTTCGTCCAAGGGAGCCAACCTGTTTGTATCGGGAGCATCAGATGGACTGCTCAAAGTATGGCAGGTCGACCAGACGCTCACCATGACACTAGCACAGACGATGGACCTCAAAGGTCGATTCCCCCTTGACGTTGCCCTTCTCGAGCTGCCGAGCCACGACGACGACAACAACGACGATGCTCCAGCACAATACCTACTGACACTTGCCACCACCACCAGCAAGATTGATATGTACGTTGCGCAGTCCAACGCACTGTTTGAGCACAAGCTATCGCTCGAGGGACATGAAGACTGGGTGCGCTCGCTCGATCTCTGCCATACCGGTCCGTCCAACAAATCGACCCTCATGCTCGCCAGTGGATCGCAAGACGGCAGTGTCCGACTGTGGAAGATTGCCACCGCTGCACACGACGACGGTAGCGTCTCTGCGCCGCAGTCTGGCGCTGCCATGGACGAGTTTGAGCAGATGGTGACCAAGATCGAGGCGGACAGGATGACGCTCAATGGCGAGATCTCTACCCGCGCCTTTCCCTTCCACGTCGCCCGTCCTGACTCCAGCATACAGCGTTGGGCAGTTACATTCGACGCACTGCTGATCGGGCACGACAACTGGATCACTGGTGTTCGCTGGCATCCCACGCTGGCAAACGCTCACCAGCCAGCAGCGTTACTCTCCTCGTCGGCCGACAACAGTCTGATCCTCTGGACGCCTAGTGGGACGACGAAGACAATGACGCCGTTTGCCCTGTTTGACGACGCCTTGCTCTCAACGGGCGGGGCGAGGATGACGAGTGGGCCGACGGCGCACCATGTTGCGTCGAGCATCTGGATGCCTTCGCAGCGCTTTGGCGAAGTCGGGGGTGCTAGCAATCTGGGGTTCTTCGGCGCACTTTGGATGCCTGCTGCACCGAGTGGTGGTGAGGGTCCAGCGTCAGCCGTGGTGGCGCACGGATGGGGCGGTTCCGCTCACATCTGGACACTGCCCCCCTCCTCCACCGCCCATCAGCAGTGGCATGTTGCCAGTGCCGTCCGAGGTCACTTTGGCCCAGCACGATCTATCGCTTGGGAACCATGCGGGCAGTACCTCCTCACCTGCTCTGACGACCAAACTACTCGGCTCCACGCACAGCCTGGCAACACCCCGGAGCAGACACCATGGACCGAGGTGGCTAGACCGCAATCGCACGGCTACGACCTTCACGCAGTCTCCTGGCTCGACCGACTCAACTTTGTCTCGGCCGCCGACGAAAAAGTGCTGCGTGTATTCAGCGCCCCGCGCGGGTTTGTCGGCACTGCAGGCGACGACGGCCTTTTCTTTGCAAACCTGGGCACCGAGGAGGAGTCTCGCAACGGTCTGATGGCCAGCACAGCGTCGAGCCAGACAGTGCTCTACGTCGAGGTGGATCCGAATGTTGGGCTGCTACACAGCGCTCAACGACACGGAGACTTGGTCCGCCAGGCAATGACCTCCCACTTCACCTCGCAGCAGAGCACTCTCACCGTCATTGTCCGCTCATCGCTGTTCGAAGCTCCCATCAGCCAGCGAGGCGCAAGCTTCAAGCAGATCGAGCTGTATCTCAAGTGGATGTACGCCCGAGCTTGGAGCGTCGCCATCAGTAAAGACTTTATGCTGGCCGACATAAATGTGCTCCTCTGCCCTACTTCGCAAATCGAGTCGACCCTCAACACCTTACTCGCGCAAACGCCTACCGTGCTGGTCGACGAGACCGTGGCGCAAGAACAGCTCGCGCTATTGCGCAAACTCACGCCGCTCCAAACCCTCTCGTCACGCACGACTTTTGACAAAGACAATGAGATCGTCGGCTCCGACGATGCGAAGGGACTGGTGACGTACCCCGTCGCTGCACTGGGTGGGACGTTTGACCACCTGCACGTTGGTCACAAAATCCTCTTGTCTATGGCCACCATTCTTGCCGAGCGGAAACTCATCGTTGGCGTGACGGACGATGCGATGCTTACCAAGAAATCCAACGCCCACCTGCTCGAACCCATCGCCGAGCGAATCGCCACTGTCGACGCTTTTGTCGGGCTATTCCGCATGCCCTTTGGTTCAGCGCTTGAGCGAGATGTGGTGAAACTGGAGGATGTAGCTGGTCCAGCTGCGACCGAGGCTGACTTGCAAGCGCTCGTCGTGACGGACGAGACGCTATCCGGCGCCGAATTCATCGCCAACAAACGCAAGGAGAACAATCTCGGCGCGCTGCACGACTGGGTGATTGGCGTTGTGGGCAGTGAGGGGGAGACGAATCTGCGCGGGGATGCAAAGGCGCTGGCGGATGGCAAGATTGGAAGTACTGCCATTCGTCAGTGGCTTTCACGCTGTGGACCGCGTCGAACGCACGCGCTTGCCGGCGTGACGCGCGGGCGCACATCGCGCAACCTCACGCTCGCCAACCCTGCGACGACGACGAAGAGGCAGCCCGCCTCGCTCGAATCCCGACCCGTAGGCGCCAGCGTCCCACCTCTGGGGCTATCCAACCGGGCTGTATTTGAAGGCAGTGCGCCACCGACCGAGGCGAGTGCCAGTGGACAGCCGATTGGGAGTGCACGCGAGTCACTCGCAGCCGTCCTACACGCTCCACCGAGCGAAGAACAGCTGGCGGTGGAAACACTCTGGCCCGAACTGGAAAAGCTGTACGGCCACGGGTATGAGATGCTCTGGGTAAGCGCCAACCCAGGCAGTGCGGCTTCCCCAGCCGGTCGGTTCGTCGCCTCCTGCTGTCGTGCAAACAACGCAGACCACGCCGTCGTACGACTGCACGACCGCCAGCGCAACTGGAAGGAGTGTGCCCAACTAACAGGTCACACGCTCAGCATCACACGCATCCAATGGTCGCTCGACTCGCGCTTTCTCCTCTCCTGCTCGCGCGACCGCTCCTGGCGCATCTACCAGCACCACCACAATGACGACGACGACGACGATGAATTCCTGCCCTTCACGGGGGAGCGTTCCCATTCCCGCATCATTTGGGATGCAGACTGGTCCAAAGATGCCGCTCACATGTACACTTTTGCCACTGCATCGCGTGACAAGAGCGTCAAAATCTTCCGTCTGCACAAAGACGCCTCGACGCCACAGGACAAGCCTTTCGAAGTGGTGCAGACCATTGCCCTTCCGGACAGTGCTGCCACTGCGGTCGCCTTTGGTGTGGGTCAGCTGTTGGCCATTGGACAGGAGAACGGGACGGTGCTCGTGTACCGCGGTCTTTCGGACAAAGGCTGGATTCAGGTCGCCCATCTCGCCGAGTTGGCAAGTGAGCAGATCAATCAGCTCCAATTTCGCCCGCCCGTACTCCAGGGCGGCGACGATGCACTGCTCGCATGCGCCTCGCAGGATGGAACAGTACGCATCGTCCGACTAGCTCTGCACCAGTAGAATCTTTCCCCCCTCCTTTCGCGCAGTCATGCACGCACTACAAAATAGAGAAGAAAAAGGTCGAATGCCGTACATTGTAGTGTGGGCTCCTCTCTCAACGTCCGTATCTGTGAGCAGAACAAGCGCAACAGGAAGAAGAAGGGTGTCAGTGTGTCTGGGACAGAAGGGCAGAGGGGCCGAAAGAACGCACTTTTGAAGTTCCCATTCTCTATTGTCGAGCGGACAGACTTGACGGGTCTTGAGCCACCTCGAGATGCAGTGAAAGTGGAAGGCGTGCTGTGTGTGCGTGTGTGTGTGTAGGCGTGCGTTTGGTCAGCTAGGTCAGGAGATACTATTTGCACTTTGCTACGTACGTTACACTGTCCCCACGCTACTGTACATTCCTCTGTGGAAGCCGATCCTTGATTTGCCTGACATTCTATACCTACAACCGCAGCAACCCCTCCAAAGTATTCAGAAACTGCATTCGAGTCACTTGTTTGCATCGAGCGAGACTTACAAAGATCCATGATGTGGTTCCTGCAAATGGCACACTGTCATGAGCAGCCAGAGAGTGTAAGCTGTGAGCGAATCCGGACGAAAGGAGAATGCGAATTGGCGACTTACGTTGTCGACGACAATGTCCCAGCTCCAAAGACACACTGCATTCCACTGTTTGAAGCGTCCCCAACGTCAGTAGCTGGGAGCAGACGAGCGAGGGCTGCGAGTGGGCTTACCTTTTTGACTTGGAAGCGCGGCTGTTTGGTGGCCGGAGTGTCGACCTCCATAGGAGCGTTGTCTACCATGATTGGGGGAAGTGTGCGATGGAGCGAAAGTGGAGAATGACTTGCGCGCTGTGGATATATATATCTGAATTCAGGGTCCATCTGCTTTTTGTCTTGCCTCTGGACTGTCACAACTCAGCCATTTGCTCGATCGGAATGGCCGACAGAATTGCTTGGCACGATGAGTGGCGATGACTGCCATCAGCACGGTGGCGAATATGGCGGCACCGGAGGCAAACAAGGCGTCCAAATCACGCGCAAGGCTGGCGAACAGAAACTCAAGATCCGTCCAGCAGCCGCGCCAACATCGCACCAGTGTAGACAGTGCCGTCAACAGGATGACCGCTTCTACTGTGACCCCTGCCTCAACTCGCTCATCCGTCTGCACAACCACGAGATCGACCGTCTCACACTCGCTCGAGACAAAGCACAAAGCGTCGTGCAACACCTGCTGGGCCAGGGAACAGCACTTACTCCAGACTTGCCAGATCCTTTTGACTCACAAGCACAGTCTACCACCACCTCTCTGCTGCTGTTGCAGTTGATACGGCTTCGAGCACAAGTAGCAGCTGGTATATACCGAATACAGGATGTGCACATGTGCATCTCCCAGTCGCAACAAGTTTTCCTCAAAGGCAAAGAAAAGCTCAAGGAGAAACGTGTCCAGATTCTCCAACGCAAACAAAACCTGGCAAAAGCGTGGTCTTCGCTCGAAGGGTCCTCGCGTACCATCTCCAAGCTGCCGGCTTGGACAACGGATGTCTATACTCAGTACGAGCGGAACGAGCCCGCCGCTAGTGCGGATGAGAGTCGTCAGCTTGGCGCCATTATCGCCAGCACGCGGCTGTCGGTATCGTCACTACAACGCGAGGCCAAATCGGTCAGTATGCAGCTCAAAGCTATGCGCACTACACTTGTCCATCAAGCTCTGTCACTGTATGCTGTCTCGCCACCACATAGCAACTCCATGGCTGCTGCCGTACCCGCATCGCATCGCAGAAGAGAGGAGCTCTCAGCCAGCAGTTTTGTAGCCCAACGCTTCAGCAAGCTTTCGGAGCGATACATGCCTGGCGCTTTTGTCTTTCATCAGGACAACGACCGCAGCCAGTCCGGGGCAGAAGCGGCATTGGGTGGTGGTAGTAGTGGTGGGGGCAGTGCCAATTGGACCATCTCTGGTCTGGCTCTGCCTTTACCGAGCGAAGTGCGGAGACACTCGCGCGAGTCTGTCAATGGCGCTCTCGCCTACACTGTCCATCTGCTACAGCTGCTCGCCGGCTATCTGGGCATGGCTTTGCCCTTCTCACTGGTCGTGCAGAAGGGAAAGCTCTCCGTTCGACCGGATCCACTCTGGGACGGTGGAGGGGGTTCCAGTGCCAAGCCGCTGCAAATTTCGTCGGCTGCCTACACCTTCTTGACAGCTGCAGCGCCAACTGCCGTTGCCAAGCCGTCCAAGCTGAACAACCTGGCCGAGTCCACTCTAGGACTGGGTACTTCTACGCTGTCGACGATTGAGTCTTATATTCAGCTACCGTCCAGTGCGAGCATCCCCTGGGGGCTCACGTCTGTTGGCAACGCCAGAGAAGCAAAATCACCCGAGCAGGGCGAATCGCAGCAGGACAACCAGCGCTCGCTCAATAATCCGGCAGACGTCGAGTCATCTTCGCCTTCTACTGCCGCTTCAGCCAAAGTCAAGCCAGATCAAGCAGCAAAGGCGTTCGTATCCGGACTGGTGATGCTGAGCTACAACGTAGCATATCTGGCTTCGAAGCAGGGTGTCAAGATCGATCTAGTCACTGCGGCCAGTAACCCATTACAGTTGTTGCACCTCTTGCTGACCCAAGCTGAATTGGGCAGTCAGTCTCACGCCAGCCATGTCTCAAGCAACAGCATCAACGATCTGAGCATGCCTCACCTTGACTATGAGCAGCTGGCTCAGGTGCTTGAGCCCACCAGTGCAAGCATGGACAGCACCAAAAAGAACGCAAAACGTACCGCCGCCAAGCCAGTCCCTCGCACCTCGTCCTCTCGTCCGGCAAAGATTCTCGAGCAGAGCTACATCGACGCAGGCGCAGCTGCAGCGTCAGTGCTCGACATTGCAGATCCTTCCAAACTACCCAAACCCACTTCTCCCCAACGCCACACCTCTGTCGCGGCGAAGTCAACGCTCCGCCCACATACTGATCATCGTGGTCGACACTTGCCCGTGTCCACACCACCGCCTCCGCCGCCAACGTCACTCACGTTCTTGCGACAGCGCGGTCGAGATGCGACCAAGCCTTCTGATGTGGAGCAAGCAAAGGCGCCCAGCCCGAAGCGCGGCGTCGAACCGCCCAAAGTCGGGCCAGGAGCTGTCATTTTCAACGGAGTGGAAGTAGGTGTAGGCAACGTCGTGTCCGTCGACACATCCAAACGCACGTCCAAGGCCAGAGCCGATGTAGAGGAAGGCTGGAACCTCGTCTGATGGAGCTAGCTACAGCTGTGCAATGCCGTTTCCCGTGTTCCGTATTCCGAGACTGTGATGTGTTGGCTGAGGAATTTGACATTTCACGATTCGAGGTTGAGCGGAGCTGAGTTGCATAGCTACTACCAACCTGGCAAGAAAGAGGGGGAGGGAACATAAGGCACAGCATGGCATCGGGCGAGCTACGTCGCTGGATCAGCGACAACAGCATTCGCTTCTTTGGCCTCTCGCAGTCGTCGATCGTCGACTTTATCCATGTCTCTGCCTCGTCCGCGTCGAACACGGCGGAGCTGTTTCAGAACCTCACCTCGCTCGGGTTGCCTTCGAACGAGGATGCTCGTCGATTTGCAGACGAGCTCTTCAGCCGTGTCCCCAGAGCTAGCGCTAGTAAGCCAGCTCCGTCCCTACCATCGCAATCCAGCTCGCAGAAACAAAAGCGATACGGCTTGATTCTCGACGACCAGAATGGCGAAGAGGAACTGGCGATCAAACCCGAACGAAAGCGCAAGAAGAAAGCATCCTCGCCCGTTCCCCGCGCTGAGTCAGACAGTGAAAGCGAAAGAGCTAGAGATTTGGCCGAGCGGGACGAGTTTGCGAAGCGAATGCGTGACAAGGACAAAGTCAGTACCAAGAGCGTGGTTCGAGACCACAGCTCTAATCCGGAAGCAGCAGCGCGTCGTCTGCTTGCAGACGCAGACGACGATCAGGCACGAGCAGCAGCCATGCCCAATCTTCGTGATCGCTCTCGCCAAGAGTACCTCGCCAAACGTGCCCAGCAGCGCATCGAGCTTCTCCGTCTCGAGATTCAGGACGAAGAGCGCTTCTTCAAAGGTATCAAGATGTCAAAACGCGAACAGCGCGATCTCGACTACAAGCGTCAAGTGCTCAAGCTGGCCGAAGAACGAGCGGCGATCGATGACGCGACCGACACGGGCTACACCATGCCCGAAGACTACCTGACCGAACAGGGAAAGCTCGACATGAAGAAGAAAGAGCGTGCCCTCTACTCGCGCTACGCGGACGCCAAAGCAGAGCGTAACGCGCAAAAAACGCATCTCACCGAAGCCGAGATGTTTGAAAAGGAACAGCTCTCGCGGTCCACCTACCTCCCCGATGTCGCACCACCAACGGAGGACGTTGGCCAAGAGTACGACTACGTGTTTGACGAAAGCCAAACAATCCAATTCATCATGGAAGCACAGCTGCAAGGTACTACGACCATGAGCGCCAAGGACAAGTTGCTGCAGCAGCAGATTGACGAGGCCGAGACCAAGGCCGCCAAGATACAGGCAACACGCGAGTCGCTGCCCGTGTATGCGCTGCGGTCGGAGCTGCTCGCTGCAATAGACGAGTATCAGGTCTTGATTGTGGTCGGAGAGACGGGTTCGGGCAAGACGACTCAACTGCCCCAATTCTTGCACGAAGCTGGGTACACACGCGACGGCAAGAAGGTAGGATGCACTCAGCCGCGGCGCGTGGCAGCGATGAGTGTCGCCGCGCGCGTCGCTGAGGAAATGGGCGTCCGGCTCGGTCGACAGTGCGGCTACAGCATCCGCTTCGAGGACTGCACTTCGGACGATACGGTGATCAAGTACATGACTGACGGAATGCTGTTACGCGAATTCCTCACTGAACCGGATCTAAGTTCCTACTCGGCGCTCATCATTGACGAGGCACACGAACGTACTCTTAGCACAGACGTGCTTTTCGGCCTAGTCAAGGACATTGCTCGTTTTCGTCCGGACCTTAAACTGCTGATTTCTAGTGCAACCCTGGATGCGGAGAAATTTAGCGAGTTCTTTGATGATGCGCCCATCTTCAACGTACCCGGCCGTCGCTACCCCGTCGATATTCACTACACACCGCAGCCCGAGGCGAATTACCTGCATGCGGCAATCACCACCGTCTTTCAGATCCACACCACCCAGCCCAAGGGCGACATTCTCGTCTTTCTCACCGGCCAGGACGAAATCGATGCTGCCATGGAGAATCTGCAGGAAACGAGCAGAGCGCTGGGCAACAAAATTGCCGAGCTCATTGTTTGTCCCATTTACGCCAATTTACCATCGGAAATGCAGGCAAAGATCTTTGAGCCGACACCCGAAGGCGCCCGCAAGGTGGTGCTCGCCACCAACATTGCCGAGACGTCCATCACGATTGATGGCGTAGTGTTTGTCATTGACCCAGGCTTTGTTAAGCAGAATTCGTACAATCCACGGACTGGTATGTCGTCACTGACGGTGGTGCCGTGCTCGCGGGCGTCTGCCAACCAACGCGCTGGCCGTGCCGGCCGTGTTGGACCGGGCAAATGCTTCCGGCTCTTTACCAAGTGGGCCTTCAAGAATGAGATGGAGGAAAATACGGTCCCCGAAATTCAGCGTACGAACCTATCCAACGTCGTACTGCTGCTCAAGTCGCTCGGCATCAATGACTTGCTGAATTTCGATTTTCTCGATCCGCCACCGACGGATACGCTGATGAGGTCGTTCGATCTGCTGTATGCGCTGGGAGCGCTTAACGACAAGGGCGAGCTGACCAAGCTGGGCCGCAGAATGGCCGAGTTCCCCGTAGACCCGCAGCTGTCAAAGGCAATCCTGGCGTCGGAAAAGTACGCGTGTACAGAAGAGGTGCTGTCCATTGTGTCTATGCTCGGCGAGTCGTCGGCGCTCTTCTTCCGGCCCAAGGACAAGAAGTTGCATGCTGATCGGGCGCGCGCTGCCTTTGTACACCTGGCGGGGGGCGACCACTTTACGTTGCTCAATGTGTGGACGCAGTGGGTCGAGTCCAACTACTCGCACTCGTTCTGTCTGGACAATTACGTCCAGCCTAAGGTTCTGGCTCGTGTGCGCGACGTGCGCGATCAGCTGGCAACGCTATGCGAGCGTGTCGAACTCTCACCCCAGTCCAGCGCCGATGCGACCGACACGAGCGGGATCCAAAAATCCATCTTAGCAGGCTACTTTATGAACACAGCCTTGCTGCAAAAGGGCGGCGAAGCGTACCGCGGTATCAAGAACGCAAGTTCCTCGACCTCGATCCACATCCACCCGTCTAGCTGTCTGTACAAGCAGATTCCCCAGCCGAAAGCTGTGTGTTTCTTCGAGCTGGTTCAGACGTCCAAGAACTTTATGCGACAGTCAATGCCGATTCAGCCTACATGGCTGCTCGAGGTTGCCAAGCACTACTTCACCCAAGACGAGGTGAATCCCACTGACGCGAATTCGCGAAGTAGTCATTACAAGGGCTCGACCGCTTCCAAGTCTGCCCTGCAGGGGCAGACGCACGCTGCTGTACCCAAGAGATAGTCTTGACCCACCACTGCAATCGATTGGCTGAAATTTCCCTCGCACATGCTGTGGGGTTTTTGGCGCCGTGCTAGCTGCGTCATTACAGCCCCACTTTCATCAAATTCCTTGTTTGCGCGGCGGACCAGCCATTTCATCTACAGGTGGGGGGGAGGGAGCAGCTGCGCATGCGCTGCTAAACGAGCAGACTTGTGCGCAGTCTGACCCGCGGGAGGGGGTCACCCACGAAGAGGTATAAGTAACCGCCCAATACCCTTTCCCTGGATCGACTGATTATCAAGACACCACTCTCAACGCAACCATGGTACGTTCTACCCCTTGGCTTGGTCACACTAGCGCGGAATGCCGGCTGACAATCTGGCACGCGGTAGCAGGTCAAATACAGTACTATTCTCGCCTTGCTCGGCGTGTTGGGCGGCGGCGTGCAGGCGTTGAGCGGATTCACAGCCGTGTATGAGTACACTCATCCCCGCACGGGTGCACTTTTGGCGCAAGTGTGCGACTTTGGCCAAATCCAGCCGCTGGTCGCCTTTATTCAGGACGCTACCACCAACCACAAAGCCGAGCTCGTCCAGGGCTCCATCAGCAGCTACTTTGCCCCGCGCAACGACTACGACGCGCTGGTCGACAAGGACGTCTTTGACAACCTGTGCGGTAGGCATCACGGCGCTTTTAGACCGTACCCCCGTTCTCGCATCCCACACTAGCCTTGTGGCCCGAATAGATGCATCGTTGTTCCGCAATTGCATGCATGTGTGGTTCTAGTGCTTGTTCGTTCGTGCGTTTGAGCAGGGCACGTGTGTGCAGGTGGTGGTTCGGTGGGAAATTGGCGGACAGGATACGTCCCACAGACCCGCCATCATGCTCCAAGCGCGACCTGATTTGCTCAGAGAGTTGGCTCGCGTCAAAGATATATAGCGCAGCCCCTTGTCTGCTCTAGCAAAACCTCGTATCCCGCATCTGACCACATTGCTAACACAAACACAATGGTAAGTCTATGGTGCTGTGGGCACATGGTGTTTTAAGACGCTCACGAGTATTTTTCACGTTTTCAGCACGCTCTTCGATTCCCCGCCAGAATGGCTTTGCTGGCGGCAATGCTGGCTACACTGGCCAGTGTCAGCGCAATTGACGGTATCACCACCACTTTTGCGTACAAGCGTCCTATCAATGCCCAAGGCGCTACGGTCACCTACATCGACACGTGTCTCTTCTCGAGCGTCGCCGCTCTCAACCTGTTTCTGGACGCGGCCAAGCAGCATACGGACACCATGGTTGAAATGGGCGGCGTTACTAGCCAGTTCCAACCGGCGAACCCGCTGAACATCGGTGGCAGACTGGTCTTCAAGAGTCTTTGCAGCGGTCATGGAGACACTTTCATTCCCGACCCGAATGAGTAGGCGTACAACCTCACGTAGACTATCTCTCGCTAGTCTCTTATTTCTGCTAAGCGGTTTAGTTTTAGTGTCTCCGCGAGTGAGATTGTGTACACGTGGGAGGTGCGTAGCAGCGGTAGAGTGCGCCGCCACACTTCGCAGGTACACAAATGTGGGGGGTGGCGTGTGGGTGAAATGAAGTTGGACGATTGGGCGCTGCTAAACGACACCGCCATCTTTGTGCCGAGCAGAAGTTTTCACCAACATCTGGGCTTTCATGTGGGAGAACAAGGCTGTGTGGGCGAGTGCTGACGCCAACGTAAATAAAAAAGGAGGTGTCAGCATGCTCTGTAGGGTATAAAGAGGGAGGAGTGACTCTAGCACCCAAGCATCTCTCACTCAACTCATCACTACTCCAACTTGTCTATCTATCATGGTACGTTACGGCTCAAGATGCCATGCCCCTCTTGAAGCAAAAGCAAGCTGACAGGTAACTCTTACAGAACAAACTAGCTTTCTTCGCTGCTGTTGCTGTGGGCGTGCTCGCGGTTGGTACCAACGCTGCGCCTGTCGACAAACAAGCTGATATGAGCGATGCTCACATCTACACTATTGCCCGGCTCACCTCTTTCGGATCAGGTAATTATGGCGATGGGCCCGAGCTCGCCGACTGTATGATCACGACGGCCGATTACGAAAGCTTCCACAGTGCTCTTGGTGGTCTTGACCTGGTGGTGTACTCGAGCTACCCCTCGGTCAAGGAATTGCTTCTGGCCAAGCACGCCAATGACGCCAAGTCTGCGGACGTTTTCGTTCGCGCCTGTCAGGCTCACCACGGCTTGGCTCACCGATACAATTAATAGCACTTTAGCGCGCTGACCGAATTATTCCAAACCTTTGGTTGTCATGTTTAATGTGTGTGTGCTTGTCTGGACACTTGTTGGACAGAAGCTATGTCAAGCTCGCGGAACGTGAGTGCTGAGCGTGGCTGTGTGCTTGAGATGAAGTGAAGACGTTCACCTGTACGGTGGGGCTTACCCATCGTCTATAAAATCAGCTCTCTCGTAAGTCGTAGCTCTACCCTCTGTCACAACCATCACTTAACAGTGCTGCCTTCCCATCCTTTGACCATGGTAGGTGCTTGAGCGCAACTACGGGACCGGAGCCTCACTTACGAAGTCTCTTTTCCCAGATCAAGCTCGTATACTCTGCCATATTTGCAATGACCACTGTACTCGGCGTGAGTTCTTTGCCGGCTGAGACGCCCGATGCCCACATCTACACGATTGCTCGACTGTACTCGTTCGGCACACACGGTAATGGTGACGGCCCGGAGCTCGCCGACTGCATGATCACCACTGCCGACTACGACGCCTTCTACACTGACCTGACCGGCCAATTTAGCGCTGTGCCCAACGTGCACCTGCGATCGTACTCGAGCTACCCCTCGGTAAAGCAGCTTCTCCTCGCGCCTAAAGCAGACGACGCAACAGCTGTCGAGATCTTCGTCCAAACCTGCGTCGAGCACAAAGGCGTCCCACACCAGTACAACTAGATTTACTGAACCGCGCTTTTAGCCATTTGTGTGTGCCACCACGGCGTGAAATAGAAATTTGAGGCAGAGATGACATGGTGTGTGTGGGGTGTTGCATGCATTTTGAGAGCACCCACCATGGGTGCGTACTGCATGGCCCGCATTAAGGTGGTGTGACGGGTCCCACTTTCGTGCCGGGCTTGTGGGGACGTATGTGATGTCCGGCCCGGTGGGATTTGGGACGTTGGCATAATGGTATAAATTGTAGTGGACTTCGGGCCTGGTCTTCCCATTCCCTCAACTATCTTGCGCCTCGATTAGTCCACCATGGTAAGAATAGTAGGAGCAGCTCTTTCAGCGGCTTGCACCTCGCTGACACTGCGTACAGAACAAAATCTTCTACTCCTTTGCACTTGCTATGGGCATGCTGGCTGTTGCCGCAAGCGCTGCGCCTGTCGACATGAGCGACGCTAATATCTTCACCGTAGCACGACTGTACTCCTGGGGATCGCACGACAATGGTGATGGACCTGAACTGGCTCACTGTTCAATCACCAGCGCCGACTATATCGCCTACCACGACGATCTCAGCGCCACGTACCACGACCAGGGCGTCAACCTGTTTGAATACACAGAGTACCCGGCCACCAAAGACTTTGTCCTCGCCTCTGGCAACGATGAGGCCAAAGCGGAGGATATCTTCACCCAGCTATGCACCAAGCACAAAGGCGCTCCCCTTCGATTCAACTAGCGTCGCTAGGGTCATTCTTAGCGAAATTTGATGTTTTTTTCTGTTGATTACTGCTTAAAGTGCTGTGATGTGAAGTTGCTTGTGAGACAGTGGGTCGAATTTGCTGTCGCGTTCTTTTGATCAACTGAGAAAAAGTGGCGTTGCTGCTCATATTGCGGAACGGCTCGAAAATGACAGCCCCACTTTTGTAAGCCGATGAGTCGACCGACGAAAACGTGCAGACCCCCACTTTGCTTGTGAGTGAGTGCCCACACGTGGGATGGAAATCGGTGCTAGTGGGCCAAAGAGTGTGGGCTGGAAGGGGTTCTTCTGCTTCAAAGAACGGTATAAGAAGGAAGAGAATGCCAAGGCGAAAGAAGGTCCCAACATCCTTGGTCAAACGTCTGCTGCTTTTTACAACCATGGTACGTCTTGCTCGAGCTCACCGTCGAGGTTCACTTCCGTTCTGACTGTTTTGAGCCACACAGACTGCCGTTACGCTTCGACACTTTGCTGGCATACTTGTCCTCCTTACCATCGCCTGCTGTGTCGAGGCGCAGGATCATCGTAGACCGACGAACCCGAGTGGACCGACTATTCCGATGGACATTTTCCTGAATACGCCTTCGTACGACGATGGGTCTGGGGACGAGGTGACGGACCTGCTGAGCCACTGCGCCATCCTACCGCGCAATTTCGTCGGTATGAAGCGCGAGCTTCTGCTCAACGGCAACCGGGCGTACTACGACACTCTGACCGAGTCCGCTGCTGGGTATGCCGAGTACTACGTCGCAGCAGGCAAGGACCAGACTACGGCGACGAACATCTTCCGCACCGCGTGCCGGATCAATAAAGGTACTGCCTCGTAATCTACCACTAGAAACACAGACGCACTACTGTTCAATGTGCACTGGTGTAATTGCGCTGTGGTAGTGAGATGGTGTGATGCGCAGAGGTATAGAATGCTCGTTGCGTTTGTCGTCATGGGTTCGTGTCAATATTGAAATTTTTAAGCCCGGTTCGCGCGACCCCCACACGACCCACTCGCCCAGTCGGGGCGGCGTTGGAGATGAAGTGGGCGTAAATGCGAGGTCTTCGCACCACCAATCATCCCGCTGTCACAGCGTACAAATAGCCAGCCAGTTTCTGCCCTCCCTTCCACCCTCATTGATCTTCTCTGACCTGAACAACTCAAAGCAAACAATGGTAAGTCACACACACACACACTTCGCTATCCCGTCGCTTTGACTGACACACGTTTGAGTAGCAGATCAACGTAATTAGACGGGGTGTGCTCGGCTTTGCGCTGGTGGTGGTTGGTGCTGTGCTGATGGCAGAGGAGGCGACTGCGGCGTTGACGCGCGAGGGGGGAAGCAAGCACGTAGTCCGTCCGCGCGCCGAAGACACCGTGCGCGTCTACCTGCAGAACTACGAGGAGAACGAAGACGGTCTACCCGGCGACCAGCTAGCCGAATGCACCGTCCGTCGACACCAGTACCGAAACCTGCGCGCGTCCCTGCTCAGCTCCTCGGCGAAGAAATGGCTCGAACCCATGTCCTACCCCGGCACGCCACCTGCCAACACTGCATGGTACCAACTAGTAGGCCCAGACATCCCGAACGCCAAGCAGTACTTCAATCGACAGTGCGCTATCTGGACCAAAGGGTACTGGTGAACCACCCCCCTCTCCCGCATTACTCGGAATGCAGTTAATGCGCTCAAGTGGTGTTGTTAGTGAGGATGGTGCATGCGTGTTTGACGAGTAGTTTGGCCTGTGGGATCGGGAGAGAGGGGGATTGCTCGCATTGGATGGTGCGGAGAGTGTGTATGGGGCACGAGTATCCGCCGCTGGAGATGAGGATTTGTGCCGCCAGCTGTGCGTTACGCTCAGTTGGACGGAGATGGTGGTGACAGTGGGCAATTGTCCCATCGACCAGCTTCGCTCGCAACAACCAAGCGCTGCTGTGCACACGAGCCACGCCCAACACCAGAACGTACAGCAACAACACCACCTTCTGCAGCAAAGAATACCGCACCAGTAAGAAAACCCCCGCCACTTCTGGACGACGCTCCCTCTTGCCTCTGCGACTCACCATGTCGTGCAACCGTTCTCACCACCTTGTCGTAGAGCAAGACCAACAAACGATCAGCACAGTCCGGCTTTTTTTATACACACTCTGCATGGAGGGTTGGAAGTGGCGTCGTTGTTCCCACCAGGGACAAGGTTTGGTTGATCTAGCGGTTGCGCATCTGGACACGGGGATCGCCTTTTGCGGCGCGTGCCTGAAGTTTCTGCTGCCTTTTTGACTGAGTTTCGCCCTGCTGTTGCTGTTGCTGCTGCGCATTGAGGGGAGCGGAGGAGCCCGATACGAGACGCTGAAGCGATGCAAACGGGCTCTGTCCGCGAAACACATAGGGGAGCAAAACCTTTTGGTACAGAACAAAAGCGGCATACCCCGGGATCTGAACACACACATACAGCTCGTCAGTACGCAATTCTGGGGCTAAGGAGGGGAAGGGAGACAGCGGGGTACATACAATGAGGTAGAGCCACCAAAGTTTGCCCCAGAGGAGCGAGGCGAGTTGGACAAACCAGGTGACGTAGACAATGTCAAACATGTACTGCGTCAGTCCGCTTTGTTGCAGATCGTTTCCCTGACGCGCCATGCTCTGCAGCGTGATCCACAGCGCCACAGCTACGGCCTCTGAGAGCAGATAGGCAAAGACGGTGCTCTTGGTTACGCTAGAGCGAAAGAGCCAGAAGCGGACGATGAGGTAGACACTGTTTGTCGCAAGAAAGCCATTGCGCAGGAGCGTGAGCAGAAAGGCATTTCCCGACGCCGTCTTTTTGGCACTTCCCCGAGCCTGTATCAGCCATCCTCTGTCAGCGCTGCTATGGTATGACAAGTGATTCTTCTGCTCACCATGTTTCGTCAGTCGTAGGTGGTAGCAGAACAAGGATCGAATGGGCGAATGGCGAATGGGATGCAAATTGTGTGTTAAATTGTCCATTCGAGCGCATCGATGTAAGATTGGTGAAAATGGAGATGTGTGTGCATGTGTGTACGTGTGTGTGTATGCGTTTATAGGGGTAGTAGGACACAGACCCCGACCGCTAGGGCAAGGATGCTGGCGAGAAGGGCAGAAAAGGGAGTGAGAGATGCCGCACTGACAATATGCGAGTCGTCTGGACCAGTGGCTGATGTACCGCCGGTGCTATCTGGTGCAGGAGCAGAGGCTGTCCCGGCCAAGTATCCCGTCGAAGGCACTGTGGCGATGGGGAAAGTGGTCGGCGTCGTGCTGCTTGTGCTTGTCATTGTGGTATTCGCACTCGTTGATGTGGTCGAATTGGTGCTTGTGGGAGAAGCGATTGCCGAGGTAGAGTCTATAACAGTGTTAGTCGGAAAGAGGCGGTGCTTTGTTCGGGCTAGACTTACTGGATATGCTTGAGCTATTCTGACTAGTACTGTTCTGCGCAAGTATGGCTACTGCCAGAAATGCAGTTGCCAGCAGCGTACTGCGTGTGCAGAGGATCATGATGGCTGTCAAGTAACACATACACAGCCACTGCCAAAAAAGTGTTACTTTTGATAGACTTAAAATCTAACAGTATGACTCGTTTTTCTTTTTTTAAGAAGAAATCACTTTGAAAAACGTCCAACAGCATTGTTGCCTTTCAACGACGATGATGATGTTGCGTAACGCTCAATCGATGGGCGCATGGGGCCGTCGGGGGATGGCCAGCTCGGCAGTCGCAAGGAATCGCGCAGCACCAGGCGCACTCAACAAATACTCGCGGATCATTACACGGCCAAAGGATCAAGGTGCTTCCCAGGCAATGCTGTATGCCACCGAAGGAATTGACAATGACGAAGACCTGACTCGAGCCATGGTCGGCATTGGCTCCATCTGGTACGAGGGCAACCCGTGCAATGCGCATCTGCTTGCCATTGGTCAGCGTGTCAAGGCATCTGTGCAGAAAGCCGGACTCACTGGCTATCAGTTTGGCAGTGTCGGTGTCTCGGACGGCATTTCGATGGGAACGGATGCCATGTCCTACTCGCTCCCCAGTCGTGATCTGATTGCCGACAGTGTGGAGAGTGCCTGTGGTGGACACTGGCTTGACGGATGTGTCACCATTCCTGGATGCGACAAAAACATGCCTGGTGTGCTCATGGCACTCGGTCGACTCAACCGCCCCGGTATCATGGTGTATGGCGGCACCATTCGACCGGGAGGATGCTCGTCTGTCGAGGGCACGCTCGACATTGTTTCCGCCTTCCAGTCCTACGGCCAGTATCTGATGAACGGAGGCACACCCGATGCCGAGCGTATCCGCTACGATACCGTCCGCAATGCCTGTCCGGGACCCGGGGCGTGTGGTGGAATGTACACGGCCAACACCATGGCTTCCTGCGCTGAAGCCCTCGGCATGACCCTCCCTGGCTCCTCGTCTTACCCCGCAGAGTACCCGGAGAAGATTGCCGAGACGGAAGCCATTGGCCCTGCCATGCGCAACTTGCTGGAAAAGGACATCAAGCCGCGCGACATTATGACCAAAGCAGCGTTCGAAGATGCCATTGCCCTCACCATGGTCCTCGGCGGAAGCACCAATGCCGTGCTACATCTCATCGCCATTGCCCACTCGGTCGGCATCTCGCTCGACATTGACGCCTTCCAGACCATTTCCGACAAAACCCCCTTCCTGGCCGACCTCAAGCCATCCGGCAAGTACGTCATGGAAGACGTGCACACCAAGTTGGGAGGAATCCCGACCGTAATCCAGTACTGTATCGAGCAGGGACTCATGAAGGGCGAGCACATGACTGTCACCGGAGCGACGCTGGCCGAAAACGTAGACCGCTGGACGCACGCCAAGGGTAAACTGCCTGCAGGTCAGGATGTTCTCCGTCCCGTGGACAAGCCGCTGAAATCTACGGGCCACCTGCGCATTCTCAAGGGCAATTTGGCGCCCGGCGGTGCGGTTGCCAAGATTACCGGCAAGGAAGGGCTGAGTTTCACCGGCAAGGCGCGCGTATTCGACACGGAAGACGCCATGGTCGCCGCTGTGGAGCGCAAGGAGATCAAAAAGGGCGAAAAGACGGTGATTGTGCTGCGGTACAAGGGACCTAAAGGTGGACCGGGGATGCCCGAGATGCTCAAGCCGACGTCGCTCATCATGGGCGCTGGGCTTGGGCAGGATGTCGCCTGTCTTACCGACGGTCGCTTCTCGGGAGGATCGCACGGTTTCGTCATCGGCCATGTCGTACCAGAAGCCCAAGTCGGCGGTCCCATCGCCCTCGTCCAAGACGGCGATACTATCAGCATCGATGCTGAAACTAACTCGCTCCAACTCGTTGGTGTATCCGACACTGAACTCGAGCAACGTCGTGCTAAATGGTCCCCACTCCCACTCAAACCTACCTCGGGTCACCTGCTCAAATACGTCCGCAACGTCGCAGACGCATCCAACGGCTGCATCACCGACATGTAAAGATCACACACAATCACGATTTCTCCTCTTCCCGCCCTCCTCCCCGGCGTCGTTATTGAGCATGTGTGTAGTGCGTGCGTGCGTGCGTGCGTGCGGTTTTTTAGAAGCGGAAGAAGCCAGATCGACGTTCGCTGGCCATGCGTCTTTTGATCATGTTACTAGTCTCGGCGCCCCAGACTTCGACCGGGCTGCGGGTCTTACGCAGAACCTCTGCCTGGTGAATTTTGGCCTGTGAGCGGGAGAAGAGAGCTACATTCTGGAAACTCAGCGGTAAAGTCGAGTCCCACCGTTCCAACTGCGCTCCGGCTGACAAACTCTCGTAAGGCGGTACGACAGACCTTCCGCGGAACACTTCTTCAAACAGATAGGCAATGTCGTTGAGGTTGAAGGGGATTGTCGTATTGCGTCTCTCGCCGGCGGCGGCGCTCACGCCGCCGATAGGGTGACGTGTTTCCGAGACGGAGAGATCGTGGAACATTTTCTCGTACATTTTACGTCGACCTTTGAATGCGAGTGGTTCTAATTTTTGTCCTCCGATCTCGCATAGGATGAAGGTGGCGACAGCGAGGCCGAACATGGCAGGCAGTGGGCCGAGGACGGGGAGGATGCGGACGCGGAAATCCTCGAGCGCGGCCAACTCATCAACGTTGCCCTTGTCAAACTCGTCCTCGTCCAGCGGAAGCAGTCTGGTATCGGATTTTTCAGTCGAGTATACGCATGGGATGAAGAACGTTGCCTCTGTCTCGGCCGAAGGGGTCGGCTGCTGCGTTGTGGATGGGGGGATTGGTCGTGGTGCGGGCGGGGATACGGGTGAGTACCTGCCCGATGGCGAGCGCGAGAGTGCTGGGGACAGAACCGAGGGGGAAGGACTCAGTTCTTCCACTTCCGACGCCTGTCGTCGCAGTAGTGGAAGTGGTGGTGGTGGCGGCGGGGGGAGGAATTTGGGCGCAGTGTGGGCGGACAAATCGACAGCTGTGGCGTCCGACGTGGTAGTATCGTGGGAAACACGCCGTGCCATAGCTTCGGACAACGGTTCGAGGTCGAAGGGTCTAGACGGGATGGGTAGGGGGGAGCGTTGTTGCTGCTCTGCGGGAGACGAGACCATCTGAATACCATCGTCGTCATTGTCGTTGTGTTCGTCGAGGGGCCGCAGACTGGTATCGGACTCGTGGCTGTGTTCGCCTTCTCCGGGCAAGAGGAGTGCCATTTCGTCGGAAGGGGTGGTCATTGGGGTTGCGTACGCGCCAGAGCCGAGCGAGGAGACGCTGCTTGCGCGTCGACTGGTCCGCGGAGGTACAAAGCTCGACGAGGCCGACCTGGACACACTGCCGAGCGAAAGAGAGGTCAGATCTGCATTACTGGCGCTACGGGATGCAGTCGGCGAGGGGGACGATCCGCCGGATCTGTTGGTCGGCAGCATAGCGCTGTGGGCGATTGGCTCGGGGTGGGCAATCACCTCGGAGCTGGCACTCGGCTTCATGGGCGTCTTGTCCAGATCGACGCGCTTTGTCGACGTCGTCGCCGCCGCTGCTGCTGCTGCTGCTAGCGCCTGGTTCTTGCGCCCTGTTGTTTTCTTGGGCGGTTGGGCGGACCGTGCCGCCTGGGCTTTCTCGAGGGCGAGTGCCTCCTGTCTCGCTCGTTCCTCGACGTCCTTGGGTGGGATGGGCGGGATACCGAGCGCACGCAGACGCCGACGAACACTGCGCGCCAGTGGATCTTCCGAGGTAACGCTAATGTCCGAGATCTGGATGCGGCTGGGGTCGCTCTTTGCGCCGGCACCCATGGAGCTAATGACCTTGATCTTGCGTTCCGCGCAGAAGCGGAGGAGGTCGACTTTGGTATCGATATTGTCGATGGCATCGACGACGTAGGTTGGGTTCCCACCGAGGAGACGCTCTGCTTCGTCGCCGCGGAAGAGTTCGACCCAGGCTTCGAGCTTTGCCCAGGGTGCGATTTCGGCAAACTTTTCCGCACAGCATACCACTTTAGGACGTCCAACGTCCTGCAGCGTCGCACATGCGTGTCGGTTGAGCGACGAGAGCGAGACCTGATCAAAGTCAATCATTCGAATCTTGGATACGCCAGAGCGGAGAAGCATGAGAGCAGCCCAGGAGCCTACACCGCCAGCGCCGACGACAATGACAAACGACTTGCGGATCGCATCCATCCCTGCATCGCCCAAGAACGAGTAGTTGCGCGAGAGCTGTTCTCGAATCAGACTCTCGTCCCACTGCTCTGCCATGGGCTGACGCTTGCGCACTTGCTCCGGCGTAGCCCCTACAAGGGGTGACTGCGTGCCGGTCTGGGAGAAGCTGGTAGTGTTGCGCAACAGCGAGTTGGGCCGCAGCGTGTTGCTCTGCAATCCCGATAGGTAGCGAGGTGTGCCGCCGTCGGTGGAGGACGAGGCTTCGTCACGTACGTGCAGGTCTAGCCGCTGCAGACGCTCCGAGCCGTGTGCATTGGCTGCTTTGGCAATGGCGTCCGAGAGATCCTGCCGCTTCTTCTTGCGTGTCAGTCTCTGTGTTCCCAAGATGGCTGCAGCGGTAGCCAGCGACGACCCTACGGCCACCGTGGTCACAACCAACGCACTCCGCCCAGTCGACGTCGACAGACTGGCCAGCCATGAGGACGAAGATCCACTGTCCGACATATGGGAGAGGGATGGGGGGCGTATGATGGCAGAGAGTCAAGAAATAAAAAAATCATTTTTTAAATATATATTTTTAAACCAAGAGAAAAGCAGCGAGGGGGGGGCAGGTTAGGGGATGTATAGACGGCTGAATGCTTGAACGGGGGTGCGACAGGTGGGACAGAGGTGGGTTGCTTCCGAGTTGCGAGCGCGATGGGCTGGTCCAAGTGCAGCTGCATTGCGGTTGGGTGGACGAGAGGCCAGATGTTCGCGACAGTCCATGCACAGGCACAGACAGCGGCACGGCCAGCAGATGACGTTTCGGTCCTCTACGCAGCAGACGACACACAGCCGGCGCAGATCGTCAGCGCTGTTGCTCGCACGGGGAGCGACAGGACGTCGCTCGGCAATCGTGTGCGCCAGATCCAAGTCCGAGCTCAGTTGCTGTCGCTCCGATGTGGGTGCCAAGAGGGAGGAGTAGCCGGATCGTGTCAGAGGCGGGCCATCGGATCGCCGTGTCAGGTGGGCTAGCAGCAGCTGGTTGAAGCCTTCCGTGCCCGATCGCAGCGTCATCACACCTTGCTCCGCCTGCTCGAATTCTTCCAGCAGGCCTGACACTTCAGCTTTGTCCACCTCGACAGGTTCGACTTCGCTCTCAGATTCGTCGCCGGAAAAACTGCTCGACTCGTCTCGAAAATCGGTGTCCACTTCTTCCTCGTCTAGTGCGGCGGCGGCAGCTGTGACGGCGACCGATGGGGTGACTGACCGTGAGTGTGCTTCGGACGGTGATTCGAGCGGGTCGTCGAATCTGCTTCGTGCTCGGAGGAAGCGGAGTGCGTGATCGGTGTTGAAAAAGGGTCGATGGTGTCGGCTGTGGTAGGTGGTTAGGCGGCCTGGTCGCGCTCGTGCGCGTCGGCGGCGGTCGTGCAGCGTTGCCTCATGTTGGCGCAGCTGGGTTGCCAATCGCTCTGCTCTTCTACGTTCACCATTTTGCCCGTGCCATGCAAGTCGAACCAGGCGCAACGCTCGGTACACCCATTGCGGCACCCTCGGCTCTGGCAGGCCCAGCACGCGACACGCTTTCCGCAACCCCATGGAAGCCAAGTTGCGCAGTAGTACGTACGCCGTCAGTGCAAAGTTGGCTGCAGGTCGAAGACGTGCGAATCCAAAGGGCCCGAATCCACCCAGACGGTGTGCATCCCAGCTCTCGATGCGAATCTGCTTGATCTCGCGATCCAGTCCACCGCTCGAGAGAGGCTCTTGCTTGTGGGAATACCCAGTCCCGTCCGCCTTGTCATCATCGTGCAGCGCTGTGGGTTGGTAGATTTTGATCTGGCCGCTTTCTTCGAGCTCGAGATAGGGTTCGTCAAAGGTGAGCAGGGGTGCCACTTCACGACCCAAGCCGGTGAGACGGGTAGACTCCATGCAGGCAGTGCCGACTTTGAACAGGGCAATCGACCAGTCTTCGCCGAGGGCGGGCAGATTTGAGCGTGAAAAGAGCAAGCGGTCCCACTGGATGCGGCCTTCGAGCAAAAGCATGGTGAGTGCGTGCAACGACACAGTGAGGGTGATGACGAGAATGAGGGCCACCTCGGGTGTGCGACTAAACGCCTCCATGAACGGATATTGCCCCGACCGCGCTGTCAATGCGTAGTGGATCAGGGCGAGGATGCCAAAGAAGCTCGAGATAATGAGACGGGGCACAAAGGGTTTGCGTCGACACTTGCTCATGCTGACCGAGAGTATGTGAAGTAGCTGGAGCAAGACGCACACATACACATGCTGATTGGCAGGTGCGTCTGGTGAGAA
Source organism: Farysia itapuensis (assembly GCA_023212645.1). Lineage (NCBI taxonomy): Eukaryota > Fungi > Basidiomycota > Ustilaginomycetes > Ustilaginales > Ustilaginaceae > Farysia > Farysia itapuensis. The sequence continues at coordinate 25,365 of JALBYC010000042.1, read as the reverse complement.
GGAGTGAAAGTGAAGCAAGAAGGCAAACCCAACCAGGTTGAACGCTGGCGGCTCTTCTCGATCCGCGTCCAGGTTACGCACCAGACAGTCGGTGATGACGGCGACACAGGTGGCCGTGAATCCCGCCCACAAGGCACTGGCATCCCGTGCACGGATCATGGCGTTTCTGCTAGCATTGCCGAAATGGTCGGAAGCCCAGCCGTCGAGGACAACATTGGCCAGCCAGCTCTCCCTCCAGTGCGTCGTTGTACAGTACCGCAGTAGAGCATTGACACCATTGGACTCTGCCAGAAAGTAGTCGGCGACAATGGTGATAAAGATGAGGACTGCGCGGGCCAGCAGTATGAGACTCGGGAGACGCAAAGCCACTCGTTTCTCGAGTGACAGCAGCGACGCTCGACCTCGCGGACGACAAATATGCTGGATACGATTGGTGACGATGGCCACACCGACGAGGGCGATGCTGTATCGACTGGTGACAAAGCTCCACGGACTGTCGCTAAAAGCGTCCCAAGCGTCCATCAGATCCGGATCGTTGTGCGAGCCTGAAGACCGAGAGCCGACGACGCCACTCTCGAGAGCAGCACGACGGGCATCGATGGCTCTTCTCTCCATAGCGCCGCTGCCACTGTACTCGACTTGAATGTCCTGGAGAGGGGGAAAGACAAAGTCATACGCTTTGCTCAGCGGCGGAACGGCTAGAGCACTGACTCGATCCCGACCGTAGCGCATGACGCCCAGTATGCGTTCTGACATGATCTCCTCTGGCTATCGGCCCGGAATGCAGTGCTCAAACGGGCATGCTGGGGTAAGACGCAGTGAGGAGCAAGAAGGCAAGAAGCAGCTGTGAATGTACGTGAATGAATGCTCATCGAAAGCGGCTCATGTCAGGGGCCCGATCTCCACAAATCTCCCTCCCGATTCTGTCACCCTTCCCCGATCTTGGAACAAGCAACATGGGCATTACACACGCGGCCAAGTGCTACTAGGCAGAGTGTTGCATCTTGAATACAGTCTTGAGCACTGCAGGACGGGGAAAGCGGCGTGTCAGTGAGCGTAATGTTGGCGGCGAACGGTGCGTGGGAAAAGACTTACCTTTGCGGTCGTTGAAGAGCTTGTAGTACTTTTCAGCCTCGTCAATGGGGACTGTGTGCTGGATGAAGCTGCCAAAGAGGTCGTGGTGCTTGGCAAGCAGCTTGACGGCCGGGTCAAAGACGGCGCGGACAGGGCAGCGACCGAACTGGAAGCGCAAATTCTTGTTGTACAGGTCCAGACCTTTGAGCGTGACGGGGTGGGTGTGGATTCCGCACGACGAGACGACGCCAAAGTTGCGGACGATCTCGACAGCCATGTGCAGAGCAGGCTCAGCACCTACCACTTCCAGCGCAACGTCGGCACCTCGACCCTGGGTGGCGTCCTTGAGCGTCTGCACCGGATTGTCATCGGTCAGGTGAAGCGGGATGGCGCCGTGCTTCTTGGCCTCGGCCAGTCGTTCAGGCACCGAGTCAATCGCATACACCGTCTTGAAGAAGGAACAGGCAGCCGTCACTGCACACAGACCCACCGGTCCACATCCAATCACGACAGCCACATTGTCCTGCTTGCGTTCCACCTCGTTGAGCAGCGTGTAGGCGTTATTGGCCACAAAGTAGCCCGTGGGGAAGATGTCGGCGGTCAGCAGCATAATCTCCGGGGGTACATCGGCCGGAATCGGGTAGAGCGTAGTATCGGCAAGCGGCACAAGCACGTACTCGGCCTGTGCACCGTCGAGTGGGACTGAGCCAAAGACGCGCGACTGGGTGCATCGTCCAGTCTGACCGCGGTCGCAAAAGAAGCAGCTTCCGCACGAAATGGTAAACGGCGAGACCACCTGGTCTCCCTTTTTCCAGTTCTTGACGCCCGGACCGATCTCGTACACTTCACCGACGAATTCGTGGCCAAGGACGAAATCGTAGTGGGGCACAGGCTGGTGGCCTCGGTAGATGTGCAGGTCAGACCCACACAGGGCAGCCAAGCTGACCTTGACCACCACCTCGCCCTCCTTTGCCTTGGGAATCGGTCGGTCCAGCACGGCGACCTTTTCAGGACCTTGGATCACGACTGCCTTCATACTCGTAGGCGCAGACATGGCGATTGGGAGAAAACAATGTCGGGGAAACAAAGCAAGAGCGAGAAGGCGATGTCGTGTGCGGGGTAAAGTTAACTTCTGCCGGGTGGCCCAAACCAACCGGGGTCACATGCGTGCACATGTGCGTGTCCTACTGCTCTAACACGTTGGCCTGCTCAAGAGTGCCGCCGATGCACGGTTCAGGTACACATGCGTGTGTGTGTGTTTGCTCTTTTGTGCCTTGTTCCTGGACAGAGTTACCTTCTCAGCCCCCCCCAGCTGCTTGGTGTCAGAGAAAGGTCGTGGGAGGGGAGTCATACCATGAGTGCACCTTCGGCGTTGACAGTGGTGTATCCGCCGTCGTTTCAGAACTCGTTCTGGTCCTATCCCTCGTATCGCAAGGGCGCACAGAGCTTGTATGCCAAGCTGCAGAGCGGGATTGACGAGAACCAGTCCATCCTCGCTTTCATTGCGCACCGGGCTGAGCTCGAGTATACGCATGCCGAAGCACTTGCCACGCTGCCTCCACAGGCATCGCTCTCGACGCCCCTGTTCAAGCAGGCTGCCGGTATTCTGAGCGACGTGCTTGATCCAGCAGCGGCTACGCGTGGGTATGCCGCCAACAACTCGGCCACATCGCACGCTTTCCGCCTGGTTCAGGCCGAGACGACGACCTCGCACGCCAACGCACATGGCAAAACAGCTCGCCTGCTCGAACAGACTGTACTCGAACCATTCGGCCAATGGGCTGTCGAACACCACGACCGCGTAGCCGACAGCTGGCACCACGTCGACCAAACACTCAAGGCGTTTGAACGACAAAAACTCGACGTCGAGAAAGTGCGCAGCAACTACGAAAACCGGTGTCGAGCTGCTGACGAAGCGTCGGACGATGTGCGCTTTGCGCCGATGGAGGACAGTTTGATTACGGCGTCGACGACGTCTCCGCTTTCGTCTCCTTCCAAGCTGCGTGCACCCGGTGGGGCGACGGCGGCGGGGGGTCAGCGCAAGGTTTCAGGCGAGAGTGTGAAGTCGCTCGAGCCCGAGACTAAGGATGCGTCGGATCCAGAGACGCTCAAAAGGCGCGAGACGCTGCGCAAGCAGTTTGGTTTCACCCAGCGTGCTACCTCGGGCCAGCTCGACTCGGAAGCGTTTGCCGGGGTGAAACTGCCCCCACTACCCACCGAGACTGAGGGGGAGAGTCTCGAACCTCCGGCTGCTGTCGGGTTGAAACGGTCTGGCACGATTTCGGCGCTGGTTCATTCAGCGGTGGACAAGATGCCTGCGCCGATCAAGGCGGCTGTGGGTGGTGTTGTGTCGGGCGAGCCGCGCCATGCGCGTCTGCGTCGCGACGCGGACAATGCCGAGAGGGTATACGAGGAGGCGGTACGCAACTTGGACCGTACGCGATGCCAGGTGGAAGAAATGCTGTTCAAACACTATGCCCTCACCCAGCGCTGGGAGGTGGACCGCATCAGAGCAGTCCACTCTGTGCTGGCGTCGTACAACAAAGCGGTGGCAGCGCAGATGCCTGCACTTGAACAGTCGGTATCGCGCGGCTTCCAGCTGCATCAGGGACTCAGTCCTGCGCTCGAGCTTCGCGCCATGATTCGAGAGGCGCGCACCGGTCCCTTCCAGCCAGCCATCGAGCGCTTCCACCCTTACTACCACGACGACATCTCGTCTGGCCGTTCTGCCGGTCTGACCAAGAACGGCGGGTTCGGCCTGGATCTGGCGCTGGTCGAGCGACTCGAGTATCTCGACAGACACGACGAGCCTGCACAGAGCAGCGGGAGCAGCAGCAGCAGCGGCGTACTGGCGACGTTACCTCCTGTCCTCGAGGCACTCTTAGCGGCACTTGAGCGCGCATACAACGATGACGAGCGATGGCCTGTACCCAGAGCAGAAGCAGAGGATGAAAAGGAGCAAGATACACAGTCCAGTTCAGTGTTGCGCGGACAGGAGAAGCGGAAGACGTGGGTTCTCGAAGTGCCACTTACCGTCACGCACCGGCTGCGAGACGCTCTGATCGCGCAACTCCACCCTTCGCCTGCCGACATGATGTATGGCGCCGCAACACAGCAAGAAGCCGTCCGATCTGTGCCGGACAAGATGCTGGACGGGTACGATCCACCTGTGCTCGCTGCCTGCGTCAAATTGTGGCTGCTCGAGCTGCAGCAGAGCCTGGTGAGCGAGGATCTGTGGGACTCGGTGGATGCCATCTACCATGCCGCTGCGGGACAGGAGCGTGAAGCGCTTTCATCTGCCGCGGCCGATGACGAGCCTGCTGACGCGCCAGTGACCAACCGCAAACCAGCGCACAAGGTGGACGCAGCGACCGAGGAGAAAATCCGCGCTGGTGTGCTGGAAGACCTGCGCGTGGTGCTAGGCAAACTGCCCAAGATCCAGCTGGCCTGCTTAGACGCCATCGCTGGACATCTGCACCGTCTGGTTCAGTCGACAGAGTCAGCCGAACCCGACGCCGTGTATCTCAACAAGCTCGGTCTAGCCCTTGGACGCGCCTTGCTACGTCCACCGCTGGAAACGGCGTACACGCTCTCGGTGCCCAACTCGACCCTGCTTGTCATGGACCTCGTCGCTCACTACGACGCTATTCTGCCAGGTGTGGTGGACAAGAAGCGTACCGAGGTTGCATCCGCACACACCCGCCCAACACCCATCCGCAAGAGGACCAAACCGGTGGACCAGCGCATCTCACGCACGTCCATCGGCAGCGATCTGCAGCAAGGCGCTAAGAAGTTCATGGAACAGCTCGATGAACGTGAAAAAGGCCCACTGCCTCCGGTTAAAGAACTTGCAGCGCCTGCAGCGGAGCAGCAGCAGCAGCAGCCCGTCGTCGCCTCTCCTACGACAGCTACTGCTGCTCCACCGTCGATTGTCACATCGAACTTGGACATGCAGGATGCCAAGAGCGCAGATGACAGCAGTGCACCTACTCCCTTGACCGAGCGCGTACTTGCATCCTCGACGGTTGAGCCACCCAAAGAGGCTGAAACCATGCCTGTAGGCGATGTAGATGATCAAGACCGCCCGCTGTCCAACGTCGCTCGTCTCTCGCGCCAATTCAATTCGGCCAACCTGGGCGCAGCGGCCGATCTTGCCGGCGCAGGTGCAGGTAGAGTGCGCGTCAGCGGCAACAGCAGCGGTGCAAGTGCAACCGGTGGTGTCCCGCGCGGACCCAGACCAGCAGGCGCCAGATCCGCTCGTGCTTCCGGCCAGTTTAGCACCTAACCATCACGCTGCATTCCTACATGTCGCCACGAGTATACAACATCCGCGCATCCGCTTTGTCGTCATTGTCATGTTAGACCCTGTTGTGAAAGTGTCGGAACTCGGGACTCGGATTTTGTATACTTTTTTGAGAATTTCTCGCATTTTAGCCACTTTTCTGGCGGCTGCTGCTGACTGCTACTACAGTCCTGAGGGCGATCAAGGCGGCATGCAGGCTGGACAGTTTGACGACGCAGAGGCGGGGGAGTCAGAGATGCATAGTCAGGAGCAAAGCATGGAGCGCAGGCGGGAACTTGGGGATGTGTGGCAGCGCGATACGAGCGACGAGGAGTATGGCTCGCAAGACGAGTACGACTCGCACGACGAGGAGCAAGAAGACCGCTTTGGGGCAGTGGAAGATGCGGATTGGGAGCTGGCGCGGGGGGACTTTACCAAGCAGTTCAACCGGTCTCGCCAGCTTGCATCTGTGGTTGCCCCCGTGCATGGGGCGGGTAGGGAGCAGGCTGGACCGTCGTCTACGCCATTACCTGCGATGAATCGACGCAGAAGACCTGTCGCTACCGCTCAGAGTGGGCAGCGTGGCAGCAACGGTGTGCCTGTGCAAGACGCAGCGGGGCCGTCCACTTCACATACCCATACGGCTACGCAGATCGAGGCGCTTGCAAAGTATGCCTCGCGTGTGCGGGTCGAAGACATGTACGATCCGTCCTCGGCCATGGGGGGAGGTGTTAACTCTACTGTTCCCCGAAAAGCTCTGGGTGGACGTGACGCCGTGCGTATCAAGGACAAGGCTGACCGTGCGACCGTCGAAGGAGTCCTCGATCCACGCACCATGCTGATTTTGTACAAGATGGTCAATCGCGGTCTGTTGGAGAGCGTCAATGGCTGCATCAGCACGGGCAAAGAAGCCAACGTCTACCACGCTACTACCGCCGCCGCCGCCTCTGACGATGCAGCCAAGGGCAGTCTGGCACTCAAAATCTACAAGACCTCTATCCTGGTCTTCAAGGATCGTGATCGGTACGTGTCGGGCGAGTTTCGCTTTCGGCATGGATATGCACGGCACAATCCGCGCAAGATGGTGCGACTATGGGCGGAGAAGGAGGCGCGCAACTTGAAGCGCATGGTTGCTGCGGGGATGCGTGCGCCTGCACCCGTCGAATTGCGAGACCATGTACTGGTGATGCAGTTCCTGGGCGACCACGATGGCTGGGCAAGTCCGCGACTCAAAGACGCCGACGAACTCATCACTGCCGATCCAGATCCACACATCTGGTCCCGTCTCTACCGCCAACTTCTCGCCAGCGTTCGTATCCTCTACCACCGCTGCCGACTGGTGCACGCCGATCTGTCCGAGTACAATATTCTCTACCATCAGGGTCAGCTGTGGATCATTGATGTCTCGCAGTCGGTCGAGCATGACCATCCACGCGCATACGACTTTCTCCGTGCCGATTTGGGTCATGTAGACGAGTATTTCGCAAAGAGGGGGGTGGTTACACTGGGACTCAAGCGGGCCTTTGACTTTGTCACGCGCGAGGCTGACCCACTTTCGCAGCAGGCGGAGGCAGCGGGGACGCGCAAGGGCGGCCGCGCAGGCCTCGAAAAGCAAGACGCCGACTTTGAACCTGCCACCACCACGCCGACCTCACAGAACAAAGTGATTGGCGGAGGAGCGTGGTACAATGCCGCTACATCGACGACACACGCAGACGCTCCGGTCGGCGAGAGTGAGGCTGAAATCATGCTCGCACTCGAGCACATGATTGATTCGCTCGCACTCGAACCACAGCCAGACATCCAACAGCCAGCAGGCATGGACGAGGACGAGGTTTTCAAAGGCACACACATTCCCTTTTCCCTACACGAAGTCGACGATCCCGAACGCGAGATTGAGGCACAGAAACGTCGCACCGACACCGCCACCCTCGACACTCTACTCGTCGACGCGGACGAGCCAGCCTCGGAAAGTGATACGGACGACAGCGAATCGGAGAGCGAGTCAGGTACACCTGTCCATCCCAAAGATGCCAAACTGTCCAAAGACGATGCAAAGGCACTCAAAAAGGAAGCCAAGCGCGACACCAAAGCAGCTAATCGGGAAAAGCGCAAGCAAAAGATGCCCAAGGCAGAAAAGAAGCGGCGCATCAAGAAGAGCAGTGGCCACAAGTAGTAGTTATAGTGAGTGAATGGCGTTATCAATCAATGCAAATCTCGGCTGCGATACGCGCGATTTCGATACGCGCGATTCGCAATTGGCTGTGAAATCGTATCGCGCCTGTCAAACAAAGTTTTTGTTTGCCGTATATATATAACACTAGAAGGCCCGACGGAGCCTACGGTCTGTACCTCAAACGCCACATGCCAAGATTTAGCGTCGGTATAGCATGGTTGCCAACGCGGTGGCTGAGAATGTCTTGGGCACAATAGGCACCGTGCTGTGGAGTTTCCAGCTGGTGCCACAGATCATCAAGTCCTACCGGTCTAAGGATACCGAGGGTCTCAGTGCATGGTTGTTGCTTCTCTGGGTCGCAGGGTCGGTCCCTCAGGGGGCTTATCTGGTGGTGCAGAACATCAATATCCCCCTCATCATCCAGCCACAGCTGTTCAGCTTCTTCGCCATTGTCGCAATGAGTCAGTGTCTGTACTACTACAACAAGTACTCGCTCCGCAAGTGCATCTTCTGGGCCGTTGGCTCGGCCCTTGTCGCGGCCGGGTTGGAGGTGGCATTCTACTACCTCTGCAAGCTGGGCGAGGATCGGGGTACGTCGGCGGGTACAAAGGTGATGGGCATCGCCGGAGCAGCCATCATTGTCCTTGGCCTCCTGCCGCAGTACTACATCATCTGGCGGATGAAGGAAGTAAAAGGCATCAGTCTCATCTTCCTTGCCGTCGACAGTGCAGGTGCGGTCTTTAGTCTGCTCAGTCTGGCGTTCAAGACGTCGTTTGACGGCATCGCTGCTGCCAACTACCTCGGCATCCTCATTCTTGAAATCGGCATTTTCGTCCTCACCTGCGTCCTCAACCCACGCGCCAAACGACGACGCCAACTCTTGCAATCCCAACCGCAGCAGCAACACGAAGAGACGGCGGATCTCGAGACCGGCGGCACGGTGCTCACCCCGCCCATAGCGCAAAAGCCCACCGTCGACCGTTTCCCCCAATGCAGAACCGACACGCTCGACTCTATCTGCACAACCCTCGCAACAGACACCCCCACAGACGAGCCCACAAAACCCTCCATAGATTAGCCCCTATAGATCAGCCCCGACAAAGTGGAAACGTGTAATTGTATTCATGCCTATTCGTGAGCTCGACCCTGGTCGAACCGCATCGGAGGGATTGGCAGGGGTATGTTGATGTAGACTCCGGACTCTGCGATCTGCTGCTGCTGCTGCTGCTGCTGCTGCTGCTGCTGCTGCTGCTGCTTGCTGGGGGAGATGGTTGGGTTTGTGCCGGTAGGGTTGGTGGGAGCACGCACATCGCCATACTGTGGATCCGGCGATCCAGGCGCATCATCGTCAAAGCCGTCGTAATCGCTGCCATGGTCGTCCGCTGCGATGAGTTGGGAGACGATCGTGTCGCCAAACTGACCGCCACTGTTGTCGAGGCGGGCCGTATTTTTGTCGACAATGTGGACGCGCGACATGGCGTCGACCAGAGTGACCGAGGTGGCCGTCAGACCACGGTCTGTCGGCGTTTGCGAGCCCACGCGCGACTCTTCCTGTCCTGGCGGTGTTGCACTCCGATAATCGAACCGGATCGGCGCGGGTGGAGAAGACAAGTTGCGCTCCAACGACTTGTTCGAGATGGAAGGACTGCTGCTGCTGCTTGCCGGCACGTCACGCGGCATTTGCACCGGCGAGGTCGAGACAAGACGCATAGGGTCAAGCGGCACACTGCTGCTCGGCGAAAGAAGAGCATTGGGGCTCCAGACGAGCGGCGAATCTTCCGTCATAGGTGTGGCCGGACTGAGCGGATCCTCTCTGATCTCAACGTTCATCGGTGTCTCTTCCGCCGCAGAGGCTTCCGTCGGCGAGACTCTGGCTGGCATCGCCGCTGGCTCTTTTTTGACCACTCGCTTCTTGGCGGGCGAGTTGGAGGCCGTGCCTGGCGTCCCTGTTTTGCGGGCAGACGCCACCGGTGTAGCGTCAAGCGGCGTTTCCGTGCCGGTCTTGAGCTTCCTATCTCGCAACACTCTTCCAGCAGCAGCGGCAGGGCTGTTAAAGGCACTAGCATGGGCGTCGGCTGCCGTTTCCCGTCCGGAGCCAGAGACCGACATGCCGATGGGTACAACGTACTGCTTACCACACGCCTGCTCGAACGCAGCAAACGCTTTCGAAGTTACCGCCAGCCAGGGTGCCAGCTCGGCCTGTCTCTTTCTCGGCGTCACATTGGCACTGGCATCGGCAGAGGCAGCGGCGGCAGAAGCGTTGGCAGCCATCTTTTTCGCCATTTTCTCGAGCGCAATCAGATTCTCGAGCTTCCAGTACTCGTGCTCGGCCTCCCTGTCTGTGGCTGTGCTATTGGCGAGGCCGGTGACGTGAGCCATGGCGGCCGAGCAGAGCGCACGATCGCTGTACCCGCCCTCGAGCACAGACACCACTTTTCCCTGCGCCCATTGCTCGGCAAATGCAACCGTATCACGCGCGAATCGGTGGTAAAAGGAAGGCGGGACCGACTTGCCATGCCGTTGCATGCCAGGATACTCGTATGCACAGGCATCGAAACCAGCCGAAATGAGTACCAGTGTTCGTTCTGGTGTCGCCTTTGTCGCGGTGAGAAAGCGGGCTGCTTTGGCAAACAGCGCCGAGTACTTTGACTGATACACTCGCGCAAAGTCTTGCTCAGTCGAGTGGGTATCGAGATGAACTAATAGAACGCGAAACGGTAAAGCAGTCAGTTTACAAGTGCGCGGTTTGGGAGCAAAAATCCTCCTCATATCACCTTGATCGTTGCCGACCATGGATCTGAACGTGTTCAAGCCACAAGACTCACAACACCGTCGTGCAGACGGTGCGTGATTCTTCAGACCTTTTACCAATTGTCATGTGAATCCTGGGAGGGTTTGTGGGGGGTAGGGGCGCGGGGGGATGTTACTTACTGTTCCAGATCCACTGTCCGTGAGCGCCTTCGACGCAGGTGCTTGCGTCTCTGACGAGAGCAGCATCGCCGTCTTCGCACGGGTAACTTTCGATATCGTGGATGGAGCCGTAAAACATGCGAAGGGCGCGCTTGCCTGCCTGAGCCTGGATGTTGGCGTCCTCCTGTTCGCTGATGGCCACACGCGCGCCGCGTCGGTTGTTGGCGCGTAGACGGTCGAGCGCGGCATGACGCAGGCTGGAGATGCGTTCGAAGCGCGCATCGTCGTGCTTGTTGGCGTCGGCATTGATGCGCCATGCGAGTGTCTGTGTACCGTTTCCATGATGCAGGTCAATGTCAAAGACGACAACGCGATCGATCGAGTGGGTGAGATAGGCATGTGCAGAGGCAACGACGGCATTGTTGACCCAGCAAAAGCCGGAGGGCGTAGACCCGGCGCAGTGATGACCCGGTGGTCGGGAGAGAACAAAGACGCGCTTGGACGGTAAGCTTGTGCCGATGGTGGCAGCAGCAGGATCGTGGTGAATCTCTTGCAAGGGCGAGCATGGGATAGTGGAGGTGGCCGAGACTACACGGTCCACAGCCTCGCAGCATGCGCCCATAGCATGACGTATAGCCTCTGCCGAGCCTCCCTGGCCATCGCTATCTGGACCTGCCAGATACAAATCACCCTGGGGCAAATGCTGCGGCACTTCGGAGGGATACATGGCTTCGTCTCCCTCTCCATCTGGCGAAGTGTAGGAATCGCTGTCATCGTGGGCTGAATGTGGGCGAGCATGCTTGTGCACTTGGGAATGAGAAACGGGTGATTGGTTGGGCGCCTTGCTGCACATATGCTCTAGGTATGCAGCATGGGATAAGAGGACGGGCTTGGTTTCCGGTAGTGGTTTGGGCGTTGGTGGACCGTCATCTTCTTTGGATGCTGCTGGGAGTGCTGGGTTGGGGAGGGCGTCGAACTGGTTGCGAGCTTCTTTCCGCTTTTGCCGTGCTAGCTCGTAGGCGCTTTCGAGCAGCGTCACCTGGTCGTCTGCATGTGCATGGGTAAACGCTACGGCAGGATGCGGGGGCTGGAGGGATATAGACTTGGTCGAGTGCAGCACTCTATAGCGTCGTCGTGTTGCCTCTGACTTGATCGACAGGGATCCTAGTTTGGCCAACAGATCGTCCTCGGGCGATGTCTGTGTGTCTGTGGGTAAAGGCGGATGCTGGTCGCCATCTTTTCCGATAGCTGCTGCAATTCCGAGCAGGACGGCACGTATGCGCTCGGGTCGTTCGACAATGAGACTCTTATCCACGCCGCGTACATAACGATGCTGGAGCACGGATGGCGCGACAAGAACGTCTAGACTGGGCGCCGTTTCCTTTTGCGACCCACTCGGTTCGTGGGATGTTACTTCGGGTGTGGTTGCGCGTGACCTGCTGAGCTTGACAATCATCACCATCTTTGTGGTGCAACTGGCTGCTCGAGGATGATGGCTGCGGGTCGTCAACAAGTGTCAATCTCTGCAAACTTATAGAGCTTCTCCTGTTAGACTGCAACCTGTCCAAAAATAAATGCCAAAAAAAGAAATCAATGCTCGCTACCTGGGTCGAACAGGTGACCTTCCGAATATTTTTTAAACTGACACTTCAGTCGGACGCTCGTACCAACTGAGCTAAGAGAGCATATAGCAAAAGAACGGTAAATGTGCTGTTATATTCCAATCATCTAAAGCACTCCGCACGGTAGGTTCGTTGTTGTCCAGTATCGCATCCCTCTCTGCTCACCCATCATGTCGAGGACGCTGATCACACGCAGCTTTCGAACACAGCCTTTGGCACTCGCGCGCTTCTCTACCGCGGCTGGCGTGAGTCATGCAAAGACACGCAGATTGCCATACCATACGCTCGGAGGTGGGCTGATGGTGGCAGGCGGTGGAGTGTATATGCTCTCGTCGGAGCGTGCACGGACATTCAGTCTCTCTTCCCCCATCGAGTCCAAGGTCAGTGGGTCATCGACGCTGTTGCGACCAGCGTCGCCATCCGCACCAAGACGTCAGACGGTCACGCTCGTCTTTCTCACGTCAGATGGCACGAGCCCCGGGTTGGTGCAGAGCGTCATGTCCAACCTAGGCCCGAGCGGCAGTGGACGCGACAAGTGGTACTCGTGGATCGGCTACTTTCGCGAAGCCGGCTACGACTGTCTTCAAATGAACGTCGCTCTACCCGACCCATCAGTAGACAGTGTGACGAGCAAGCTGTCGCAGGAACTGCACGAGCAGATTCGACTGAGCAACTTGCAGCGTCTCCCCGTCCTGTTTGTCCACCACTCCAGCTCGAACCCCCACCCGGACGACACGGCCGAAGTCGTCAGCAGCTACATTGAACCCACCGGTGCGAGCAGCGGCGGCGGCGGCGGTGGGTTCTTGTCCAGTATCTTTGGTGGCGGAGGAATGTTTGGCAGCAAACCTGCCATTTCAGGTCTCATTGTCGTCTCGGACCTCGACAGTGCCACCGCTCAGGCCAAGTTTGCAAAGCATCCTAAACTCAATACCCTCATTGTCGCCAACGGAGCCACAGACGCCGCTCAAAAGGGCAAGGTGCATATTCTCAACTCCAACGGCAAATCGCACGAACAGACCGTCAAGGACATTGAACGCTGGCTCATCCGAGAGGGTTATGAAGGATGAAATTTTGTCTTAGTGCCGCCGACCCACGAATGAAATGTTATCTGCTACTAGTGCCAGAGTCCGGCAGCTTGTGTTACCACCACCATCTAAAGCGCTCAATGTGGAAGCGAGGTCTGAGTGTCGTCTGTCTCGTTCTGGCGGTATGCCACCTCGTGGCTGGTGCGATCACAGCATCACCGCAGAAATCAGACGAGCTGCTCACTCATGCTCGCGATAAGCTTGAACGATACGAGAATGTCATCTTGCACGGCTTCCTCGCACGCTACTCTCTAGGCGTCACTGCCGAACTAGACGATGAGGAGACGCTGTACCTGTTCAAAAGTCTGCGACAAGCACCGCAGCACCTTCACACGTCGGACGGTCGGGTGGAGCGCGAGATTGCGCAGAGTGAAGCGACTCGCAACTTTACCTCCCCACGACCTTTCCCACCGGCTTTGAGCTACGTTTTACCCCTCTCGCTGCAACAAGCGGGGGCAGTGCAGGCGGACACTGCGACAAACCTGCTGGCGTACTACCACAACAGCCTCCTCGCCGACTTGAACAGTACCACCCTGCACGACGATACTACAGCAGGCTTGTTCAATGCCGCCCTCCTCAACGCCATTTCCAGTCGGGTCCTGCTCGGTAGGGATGTAGCTTGGGCAAAGTTCCTAGCCCAGCCCGAGGTCTTTTGCCAGGCGATACGCAACAAGGATACGGCACAGATCAGAACCATGCTCACCAATCAGAAGCAGGTCACCACCGTGCTCGATCGTGTGACCAACAAGCTCACCACCTGGACCCAACTCGGACCAACTTACTCTGTCTCGTACCCCAACCACACGCACGCCACCATCCTCACCCTCTTTCAAGCCTACCTCATCCCCATCACCACCCAACTCGAAGTACAATCCATCATGTCCTACCTCCCCCAATGCTAAACCAATCACGTCACGTCAACGATACTAAGAAAAAAAAAGTGGTTGCTGAGGGACAAAGTTCTAGAGTACAGATGGGTATAATACTCCTGGAAACAGACCCCCAATGAATGTTGACCATAATGATGAGAGCAAGTCCCTAGATAAGGTGATAGTTGAGTTCCAGTGAGATCCGTGCTGGCTTATGATTCGTCCTTGGACGACTTTTTGTTGAAAACAGGGACCGTACGCTGTGCCGGTTTCGAGAGCCAGCCGCCCTTTTCCCAGACATAACCGGGTTTCCACTGGTTCGACACTCGTTGCTCTGGCTGAAGCAGGCCTTGAAGCAGAGAGCCCAGGCGTGCGAAATCAATCGGCTTGAGCAACCATCCATCCATGCCAATGTCAGTTATCTCTTGCCGCATCTGTGGCGTCAAGGTAGCAGATACGGCAAGGATCGGCACTCGTCCGTTCAAAACTTGCGAAGCAGGTCGGTCCATGTGTTCGCCCGAACGGTCGCGCGACTTTTCAATCTCTCGAATTTTGACACAAGCATCCTGGCCGTTGCAGATTGGCATCTGCAGATCCATCAGGACGACATCGATCACTTTCGAGTCCTTTTCAAATTGTCGCCATCCCTCTTCGCCGTTCACCGCCAGCAGTGTTGTGTGACCATCCAGACCGAGGCGCTTCTTGAGAATCATGCGATTGATCGGGTCGTCTTCGACAACAAGCACGCGCAGAGGACCAAGTTGGTCAGTCGTGTGCGAGCTCGGCTTGGTCAGTCCGCGTATGCCTCCCTTGCGTCTGCCAGACAGAGATGTGGCGGACGAGCGTCGTTCAGTCGGAACGGAAGAATCATCTGCTTCTGGCGACTCTGCTGCAGGTGTCAGGCTATATCGGCCAGAAGCGGCATCTCCTGACGCCCTTCTGCCGTGCAGAGTCGAGCTTGGCTTTGGCTTGTCGGCGCCTGCATCACGATTCTGAATTTCTTGCTTGTAAATCTCGGCAGCGGTGTTGCTGCGAGTCCGGGAGCGCGTAGTGTCTTCAAACATTTGATCGTGCCGGTAAGACGTGTCCAACCCTTGAGGGTCAATCTTGATTGACCTGACAGGCACACCGCTTCCTTCCACGCGGTGCGTTCCACTGTCCAACGACTGTGACTGAGCCGTTTGCAGCCCGGTTCGAGCGCCGATCGAGACATTTCTGGGACCGCTCTCTGGTGGCTCTGAGCTCCTTTCGGCAATCTTTCTCTGCTGCGTCACGTCTTCAATCATACCTTGCTCCTTTAGCACAGGTTGCTGGATTGCTTCGACAAGCGATTCGATCTCGCTTTTGCCGGCAGAGCTGCTTGCGGTGCCGCTGCCGATCGAGTTAGTACGATGCATGGACAGGTTCTCGCTGCTCTTCCTGGTGCCACGGTTGTTGTTGGCATCCGCAAGGCCAACACTAGCGCCCTGGATGGTGCGAGTGCCGTGATGGCTGCTGGGCGCCAGGTCGGAAGAACAGAATGGGATCAAGTAGGTAAAGGTCGAGCCTTCGCCCACCACAGAGTCCACTCGCAACTGTCCTCCCAAATTTTTGACAACGCGTGCAACAATGGCAAGACCGAGACCAAGACCACCGTCCGATTGATCCGCGCGTATAGCGCTGCTCGCCTCGCTGCCTTCTTCATCCAGTCGGCCTGGTTGAGCAAGAACCGATTCAACTTGTTCAAACTCCCGGAAAATGACTTCGAGCTTTTCTTGTGGGATGCCCTCGCCTGTGTCGGAAATGACGAGTTCAACCTCGATGTCGCAATCATCTGGCAAGTCATTTGTACGCTCCTCTTCTGGTCGCAACCGCATCGAGACGGTGATCTGGCCTTCCCCGGTGTACTTGACCGAGTTGGTCACCGTGTTGGTCACGACCTGACGCACGCGATTCTTGTCTCCCAGCACCATGCACTGCGTTGGCTCGATGTTGAGAGTAAAGTCGATCTTGCGCCTCTTGGCCTCCCACTCGTGCATTTCGACCGCTTCTCGCACCGTGGCTGAAAGGTCAAAGGGCTCTTGCAGAACCAAATCGTTGCCAATCTCCTGCTTGGTGAGATCGAGAAGATCGTTGATGACAAAGAGAAGACTCTTGGAGGCCATGTGCGATTTGCTCAAGTTCTCGCGGGTGTCGTCATCTAGCTTGTTGTCGAGAGCTAGCTCGAGATAGTTGATGATGTGATTCAGTGGTGTCCGCACCTCGTGGCTGGCATTGGACAGCAGGAGGCGATTCAGCTGATTATAGTGGAGAGCCTGCTCTCGCTGTCTCCAAACAGAGATGAACTTTCCGTAGACGAGGCAGAGAACCGAGGCGGTCTCGAGCTCCTCATCCTTCCATGCTCGACACGTGCCTTCGACTGTTTGGGACCAGACCTTGAAAGATTTGCGCGGTTCGAGAACTGCTCCCTCTTCTTGTCCTTCTTTAAACGGTTTCCCGGCCCAATTGACATGCCTCAGCTGTGCTTTGCGGAGGAAGGCGATAAAGTCGACTCCGCTGCCTGACAGTGGCACCAGCAAAAGACCTGCGATAACCTGCAAACCCGTCGGTAGAACCATGTCCGGGAAATCTTTGCGCACATCTTGCGAAGTAACCAGATGCTCGAACTTTTTCAAGCGCAGGTACTCGGTGACTGCCAAGATTTCTTGGCTCGCGTTGAGTGGACCGAGAATCTTGGCCTCGTTGCCGATTGCAATGACGCCGTAGTCGGCATCAAACAGCGTCAGTAGGTCTTCAGCGTTCGAGATAATGTAGCCGCTGGGATTTGCATCTGTGGGTAGTGTGTTGATAAGCTTTCTTGCGGACAGTCTTCGCGTGTAACTCAAACGCTCGATGTTGCGTGAGACAGAGTCGCCAACGAGACGCAAGAGTTGCCGAATAGGGAAAGATACTCGACGACCGTATGAGCCATAGCCGTGCAGTGATATAAGCCCCCAAAGCTCTCCGAAGGCGGTGATCGAGACCGACATGGAAGCACGAACGCCCATGTTGGCAAGATACTTGATATGAATGGGTGACATGGCACGCAGGAAGGCGTGTGTCATGTCGATGGGAAAGTCGAGGTCGGATCGATCGCGGCACACGATTCTGGCTGTAGGCTGGTCACGATCATACAAGAGTCTAACTTTGTTGATCTTGTAGAGTGCTCGTGCTTGAGCGGGAATGTCGGTGGCTGGGAAATGCAGACCTCGATAAAGATCGCTTGTGTCGTTAATGTCGACCAATTCGCAGACCACCTGTCCGTTCCACGCTTCATCGAACTGGTACACCATGACTCGACTGAAGTTTGTGACGTCACGCACAACACCAACCAAGACTTTGAGGAAAGAAGTGAGGTCATCTTGTGCAGAGAATTGCTCGTTGATCTGACTGAGAATGGCAAACATGTCGAGCATGCCGCCAGTACCGTCGGCGCCACTTCCACCGGCCATGACATTTGGTCTGCGAGTCTGACGCTTGGTCTCGGCATTACGACGCATGCGCGAAAGAGCCTTGAGTGGTTTGTGAAGCACTTGTGTCGACTCACGTAGCTCTTCAGCTGATGGAGCATACGGTTGACCCCTGAGACCGCCCCATGTACCTCTTGACTGCGTTTCCTGAACAGTGCTAGAAGTGGTGCCGCCAGAGCCGACGGTGGTGACGCTGGCTGGTGGCGAATTGGAGAGCGAGACTGGTGTGCTGTTTTTGGCCATAGGCGATGGAGGTGGAGAGAAGGTGGAGATTGGATTCATGTGATCTTCGACCAGCTCGAATTCGAGGATGACGGTCAATTCACCCTCATCGTCGTTGCGACGATCGGGAATATGAGCAGCACACCAGACGCTCCACTCTGTCCGTTGCTCGCCCTGAGAGAGGCGTTCGTCGTACGAGGTCATGTCGAATCCGCGCAGCTGAAAGACACTTGGACCTGATTCAGCAAGGTCTTCGCTGGTTTGATCGAGCGAATCAATGTTGTCCCATAATAAGTCGGCTTGGTCATCATCTAGAACGTCGAGGAAAGTGGGCAAGCTGAAGAGATAGGGTGGCGCAAGACCAAGAATGTCTTGGCAGTTTTCAGAGACTTGACGTACGACCATGTTGCCTTCAGGTGAGACGCGTATGACAATCATGGCACCAAAGGACTGAATGGCACCAGGGATATGAATTGGCTCATCTTCGCACCGTGCAAGTTTGCCACCTCGACCAGTGAGAATCATGTGTCCTTCTGAAGTTCTGACGTGCTCGAAGCGTGTTGTGGTGAGCTGCTCTAGATGGTCACGAAGATCGACGTTTTCGTTGCTGGGTAGATGCATTTCGCCCATTGCCTTGTCTGCAGCGGGGTCGACGTCCTGAAGGGTATTTCTGCCATCAAAGATGATGTCTGATTTGCCAGAATCAGATACGGATGCGCCCGAAGATGAAGAGGGCCGTGATGAAGCGAGACCTGCGGGCTTTGGTTGTTTGATGCTAACGGCTGAACGCATTGGATATATAAAGGGCTGGTTGACTGACGGCGACTTTACGCCTGATGGCGATGCTATGGAATCTACATTGATGGACTTTGCTGCTGCACTCTCCTTGCGGGAAGAGGGATCGGCTTTGGCTGGAGAAGTCGGCATGGTGGAAAGGCGTCAAGACCGCTGGCGGTGGCGGGTTGAGCGAGGAGGGCTGAGTAGAACCGCGATTGTTTGTTTCACCCCATTCGTTGCAATGCTTGAATGAGCAAGCGAAGCTGTCGTCCGCAGCGGTTCTCGAGTCGGGCGAGGTGGAGAGAGGTGAGAGATAGGAGAGCAGCCACCAAACGAACAGAGTCACCGTGTGGTGAGTGCGACGACACGAGCCGGCCAAAAGAAAATGGGAGCGCACGCCAGAGTCAAAAGCCCATTCTGATTCCCAAAGCCCATTCTAACCGAGACTCAAAGGGCCCAGCTGCTTAGATACGTCGAGTCCGGCCAAATAGATTTTCCCAGGAGCGACCAATTCAAATTTCCATGTTTCTCTATTTTCACCGATGTGGATGGATGGGAGGATCGAGATCGCGGCCTTCGCAATTTCGCAGTGTTCGCACTTCGCACCCTTCGCCGGCCCCGTTTCCAAGTCGCCAGCCAGTCCGTCGGCGACATCCGATGATGCAGCCAACCTTGTTTGTCATTGTCAATCAATCACCACTGGCACTGAGTTGGCCGGTCACGCCCTGTCTGAACCCCTTCTGTCAATCAGCGCATCCCAGGCACCATGCGACCAAGAGCCGCTCAACATATTCATATCGCGCCTCTGACATGTCATGGAAGCGCCTGAGCGGAACGGATAATCAACAATCCGTTTCCCCTCTCACTCACCCACCGCGCCTGATTGACACATTACCTTAGACGCCTGAGCTGCCCTATGACGCGGATCGGATTTGACCCTTTTTTGATTTTCCCTGGTTTTGGGCTCTAGCCGAAATTCCGGCTGAGGCATGTGCCAAGAAGGAAAGTCAATGCCGACTGAAATTGTGATAGTGAGCTTATGCTGACCAGTGTGTGTGTGTGACCATCACACCATCATCACTTGTGATAGCTATGCGTGCCATTAGCTGCTTTGCTCTGGCTGCTGCCGTGTATGGAACGGTAGCCTCTGCTGCTGCTGTGGCAAGTCACACCCTCGTAAAGAGACAGGGTAGCCAAATTCAACAGCAATGTGTGGAACGATACAACACTTCGCGTATGAATCCGCTCCCTGAAGCAGGCTACTTCAATCCCAACAACGGCACAAATGGCTCCATGCTGACAGTAAGTGCGCTTGGCCAAATCTAGCAGCAGTAGCACAGACTGACATCGACCCTGCCTTTTCGCTAGATATGGAAGGACGGAAGCGGAACACCTGGCGAACCCATCAACGCCATCATCTCATCCAACTCGTCCGCAGAAGTTCTCTGTCCCGAAGGGTTCCTCCGATATGCAACGTAAGTGTCCCCGTCTAAGCAAGACAAAGTAAATTGTCCATCTGACCATTTGTGATTCCCACAGTTCCATTAACTTTGGCGTGTCTTGCTTTGGCAACACCAACGGTACGGAACAATGGGCCAATCTCGGCGACGGCTTCGGCGATCGAGAACAGGGCAACTATGGCGGAGGCAATGGCGTGTTGCGATGGAACTACGGCGATACCACCTTTGGCACTTGCAAGGAGTCGATTGAAGGAGACAACCACTTCCGCTGGTTCCTGCAGAATGGCACAAGTGCTTTTACGGGCGCCATCTTTATCGCAGCATCCATGGAAGAGTCGGCGGCTTTGGGACACATGATCCAGCTGAACGGATATAACCGGGGTCGAGACTATCTGGTCAACAATGCCACGATGAATGCTACCACCTCCTGGCAAGGGTACGTGTACCGCACGACTGCCACATATATCGAAGCCGGCGTTCTACTCAATGCCACGTCGGAAAACATTAACCACCCTGACGTAGCCTTGCCTGGGCAGCCAGTGCAAGACGGTCGTGTCGCTCTGCTCACTGTTACCATGGTGTCCAGTCCGGCAAGCCAGGCTGCTGCCACTTCCAACTCGGCTCCCTCCATTCTCCCTCACCCTTGTATTGCACTTGTTTCTCTACTGGCCCTGACCCTGTTGTTGACACACTGTATCTAAGCACTGCATCGCATACTATATAGACGTTTTTCTCGCTCTGCAGTAGATTGAACCAAGAAAAAAGGAATATGGGGTGGGAGGAACAATGGCGCATGGAAGAAGGACATGAGGATCAAGAGAGCAAGGCAAGAATGATTGGGAGAACCGGGGCGGGCGCGCGACAGAGAGATTGCTACACTTGGGGGGGAAAAGGGGGTACGAATTGCTAGTTGCTGTTGTAATCTAAAGAACGGTGCAGCCTTTCCTCTTGGAGCCACGGCTTCTCTGAACGAGCGCAGCTCTGGTGGCGTGTTCAAACACTTCACGCACACCCTCGCCTGTCTTGGCCGAGCACTCGAGGTAGCGAACGGCGCCAATCTTTTGGGCCACAGCCATGCCTTCTTCGGCAGAGACGGGACGTTGACTCGTCTTGCGCAGCTCGTCGACAATCTTGTGGTCGTGTCGGAGATCCTTTTTGCATCCGACGAGAATGATGGGCAAGTTTTGGCAAAAGTGAAGTACCTCGGAGATCCACTTTTCTTGCACATTGTCCAACGAATCGGGCGAGTCGACGGCAAAGCAGATCAAAATGACATGCGAGTCTGGGTATGAGAGCGGTCGAAGTCGGTCGTAATCCTCCTGTCCAGCAGTATCCCACAGGGCCAACTCGACGTGTCGGCCATCTACCTCGACATCGGCAACATAATTTTCAAACACAGTGGGGACATATACCTGAGCGAAGGAAGGGCAAACGGGTCAGTTTGCCGTTACGGTGATCAGGGAGGCGAGAAGAGACTTACTTCGGGGAACGTTCCTTTGGAGAAGACGATCAAGAGACACGTTTTACCGCAGGCACCGTCACCGACAATGACGAGCTTTCGTCGAAGTTCAGACATGTTGTGAGCCACTGATCTACAAGCTCAGATGCCCGGATGGATTTTGTTTGGCAAGAGAAGCACTGGCTGCAGGCTGGCGATAAGAGCTTGCGTAGGGGACGAACACGAGAGAGGGGGGAGGGTGGAGAATGGTGGAAAGGGAGAGCGAGCACCGCGTGCGATATCGATTTTCAGAGTCCCTCTCTCTCTCTCTCTCTGTGTGCTGCTCTCTGGCAACGCAGCGCGAGCGGATGTCCCGAGCATCTCAAATTGTGACAGAGCCCCAGGGGTTACCGGTTTACAACACATTAGTCAATTCGGATTAGAGTTGTATACAAATTCGTGCCCCACTACGCGAGTAATATCCAGCAGCATTGCTGTGCTGTGCTTTGCATCCTTTTGGCATGAAAAAAAAGGAGACGAGAGATGCAGACACAATGCTGGACCAGCCTCGACGCTTTGCGAGACGAGTTCCTGGCACCCGAGTCGGGCCAGCCTTTGGCACTGTCCGCCATCACTCGCACATCTGTACAAATGGGAGTCTGTAGGGGGCTGGCTGACTACAATGCCAAGTCTAACACGATGTTGAGCGTGAATACAGTTGGCTAAAATCAGGCGCGCATTTATATTGTTATGCACTGCGCTCGCGAAAAAAGAGACTGAGCCAGAGTGCCCGAGACTGGAGGAGAGAGAGGGGAGAAGCGGGTGGCGGAGTTGAGTCGACCCTTTTGACACGGCCAAGCCAAACAATTTTGCTTTCTGTCATCCATCGATCCATCATCCCTCGACATCATCGGCCTGCACTAGCTCTGCATCTCATGGCTCTCGCTCTCATCGCTCGCTTACAATGATCGCCATGCGACGCAACGCCAGTCCTGGTCCCAGCGACCTCTCGCGCAGGCAGTCTGGCGGAGGTGCCTCCTCACCAGCATCCGGCTCGCTCAACAGCACCCGTGTTGTTCTCGGTCGTGGCTTTGCAAACGGTCAGCTGACCTACAATGTACCCGTCACAATAGCCAACCAGCAACTCAACGCTCAGCTTGACACGGGAAGCGGTGACCTCTGGTTCGCCAACCAGGACTGCAGCTCCGATTCGTGCAAAGGCCACCAAGGCTTGACCGTCCAGAAACTCAACGACAGTCCCGATTCCATCATTGACCAGAATACCACCTTTGACATCACCTACCTACTCGGCTCAGCCAGTGGCAATGTCAAAACCTCTTCCATGCTCTTTGGCGATTCCAATTTGTCTCGTTTGATTGTCAATGCTCAGGCTTTTGGGTCTTGCAACACGGTTTCCAATGAAGACATGGACTCGGGCAATTACTCGGGCATCCTTGGTCTTGGCCCACCTGCCAACAGTCTGATTCAAGCCAATCTCAACGACACCAGCAACACTGCCATGCTCAACATTGGCATCAATCCATCACAGACTGGCGCCATTCTCGCCGGATTCTGGAACACAGCTCAGCCCGGTCGTCGCTTTGTCGGCATCGGCCTGCAACGTCTGGAAGAAGAGGGCGGCTCCGGAGACAGTCTCTTGACTGTTGGAAACCACGATCCAGCCTATGCGGGCAACGACCTCTCGCAGATCTCCTACAGTCCTGTCATTGCTGACGCCGATCAAGTGGCCCGACATTGGAGACTTCCTCTGACCGATATTACCGTTCAGCTGCAGCACGACGTGACAGAGTCGATCCCTGTTGGCACTTCGAGCGTCATCTCTGGACAGTACCCTATCGCCGTTTTCGACTCTGGCGCCAGCATCAATCTGGGCCCCGAACGCACGCTAAATGCGCTCTACGGCGCTTGGGGGATTGGTCCGGCGTCCGACGGAGGCTATTATGTCCCATGTGATTTGCAACTCAACATCACCATCGGCTTAGGCGGTATCAAGATCCCCATACACCCTCTCGATGCCAGTCTGTATGCCAGCTCTGGCGTTGGAACTTCGACCGACAACACTGCTTGCATTGGCTCGTTCCAAGCTCTTCGCTCATTGTCAGGCGCGTCGACCGGTTCCAATCTCAATACCAGCTTCTTGCCCGCCGACTTTGTCCTTTCTCCCGCCTTTATGCGCAGCGCTTACACCGTCCTGTCGTGTGACGGAGGTCGCAATGCTACAGCTGCCGCTGCCGCTGGTCTCGTGACCGGCAGTGCCTGTCAGGCTGCCATCGGCCTAAGGTCACTGGTCAACATTACGTCAGCTACGCAACAATTCACACAGGTCCGCATCAAGAAGCAGAGTCTCGGACAGTCAGGCTTGACCAACGGCAGCTCCTCCAGTAGCAAAGGCCTCTCGGGCGGGATCAAAGTGGTGATTGGATGTGTCTGCGCGATTGTTGTTATCGCCGTTCTGTTTGGCGTAGCTCTCTGGCGGCTGCGCAAACGCCGACGCAGGATGGCTGCTGCTCGAGCTGCTGCTGCCTCATCCGCCTCCAACGGCGAGAAGCCCAGAGAGCGGAGAGTGCATGCCAAGAAGCTGAGCAACGCCTTCAGTATGATCAAGATGGACAGCCTTGCCGTACCCGTGGAAGATCTGGACAAGGATGACGATGGCAGCAGTCACGTTGTCATTTCACCAGCTCAGCGTGCCAAGGCGCGTCAGCTGCACCACATGCACGGCGTGTTTGACGATGACGAGCTGGCAGACGAAGAGATGGGCCAAGGAGTCGGTCCGCAGTGGGGAGAGGAAGCACGACCCGAGCCACGCCATCTGCAGGCTGGTGGTCTTGTGTCGTGGGATCTCTCCTCGACCGGCTACGCGGATGCTCGTCAAGTCAAGAATGCCTACCTAGCCACGCTCTCGCCAGACGAGCGCAATGCCTTTCTGCAATCCAAGGGCAAGCAAGCTGTCGTGAACCACGACGATGACCTGCGTCAAGAGCTGCATGACGACGATGTCAGCTTCTCCCAATCCCCTACGCGCGACGCCTCGTCTGAGCTAGGCCATGCGGACCAGCAGCGCCGCGCTACGTCTCCTTCGCCCCTACTCCAGGACGACGACCACCACCATGCTAAATGATGGTAGAGCAGTCCTCATACCCACCCACCATGACTGTGACAATACCTTTTGTTCTTGTACCCTTTTACCCTCCTCCTTTTCGTCTAGTCTCCTTTATGTTTAGTCAAGGATCTGTAACTGATGTTTTTATCTCCTCCAACAGCGTGGTGAGCAAGGCTGTGCGGTGGTCAATGACCGGTCAACTTAGGTGTGGGCAGGGGTTTTTTTCCCACGGCTGCTATTTTTTCATCAAGGATGGTTCGATGTTCCTCTCGGTTCGCGGTGTTTGCATGAGGGTGATGGAATTGCGTCAAAAATCGACGATAATCGCCAACTGGGATTTGGCTGTCCGGAAAACTCTAAAGCCTCATCCTTTCTTCTACCTTGATGGGACAGCGAGCAAGCAGCGGGAGATGGAGACGATCAAGAGTGGCGGTGGTGGTGGTGGTGGTGGTGGTCGCAAGGTGGTGCCCAACTATCTTTTGGAAGATCTAGGCAGTAGTAATGGCAGTGGACAGAGTGCAGCAGCTGTGGTGGTGTCGTCAGCTGGGCCGTCGTCTCTGCCATCGTCGTCGGCGCTGACCGGTGATTCTTCTGACTCGTCGTCACGCGAAACGGCCTCCATCCTTCCACGGCGCAAGAAGAAACTTCGTCAGGCATGTGTCTACTGTAGACGCTCGCATCTGGTGTGTGAGGAGAAACGCCCCTGCTCCCGATGGTAAGTCTATGGCAACCCCCCCCCCCCCCCCCCCCCCCCCCCCCCCCCCCCCAACCCCCCCCCCCCCCACCACCCCCCCCCCCCGCCCCCCCCTCGTTGGTGGTTGTTTGTTTGGGGTTGTGT
>JALBYC010000041.1:0-75875 GCA_023212645.1 Farysia itapuensis | reverse complement strand
TTTCTTTGTGTTCAAATTGTGTTTTCTTGTGGAAACACAATCGACTTCAAAAAAAGGCGTGTTTGGCCAACCCTACTGATCGGATTTCCCAGCTGACTCTCTAATTCGCACGAAATTGCTCGCAACACTGATCCGTGCTCTTTCTGCGCTGAGTTGTTTCCACTTTCTCCTCCACCTTTTGTGGCTCTGCTATCAACAACCATGTCGCTTCTCCGAGTATCCACCTCCTCGTTCGCCCGAGCTGCCAAGACGCCCTCGTTCGCCATGGCTACACGTGGATACGCCGACGGTCCCAACAGCGGCGCCGGCGCAACCGCCTCCAGCAAGTCCTTCGGCAACAGGGAAAAGGTACGTCTACACACACCCCTTGGCCAATTGATGTCTGCCGCGAATACTTACTCTAAACCCCCTGTTCGTTCCCCCTGTTTCTTCAGGCTGAGGAGAGCCAGTACGTCCTGCAAGCTGAGAAGGAGAAACTGAAGAAACTGCGTGAGTCGATCAAGAAACAGCGAGAACACCTCGACGAAGTAAGTCCGCCGACCCCTCTCCTACCCAATCTGCATCCTCGCGAGAACACATTGTTCTGACTCCAAAACACCCTGCATCCTCACTTCAGGTCGAAAGCCAGATCCAGAGCATGGAGAAGAAGTGAACTCCCTCACGTCATACCATGTCACACAAAAACAGCTCACAATTCACCATTCGTCATGAGATTTCAATGGGGTTTTGCGTATGTGGAGAGGCAGAGAGGCTATACGAGGCTGAGAGCTTCGCGAACACCGTGCCAGTGGGCAGATCGTGTATCCTCAGATCCGTCTTCCACCTCTTGCTGCTGTTGCTGCTCGGCTGCAGCAGAATAGTCAAAGATGGCGCCGTGTTGGTTGAGATAAGCGGCGTACTTGCGGACAGCTTGCGTATTGGGGCTCTCGACTCGAGCGTGTGCCGCTTCGCTCAGTTGAGCGTTTCGGAAGGTCTCAATGTTTCCCACAACGAATAAGGCGTTTTTCGCTCGGGTCAGTGCCACATTCAGTCGCCGACTGTCGGCAAGGAAGCCAACGTGACCTTGCGGGTTGGTCCGTACAGTCGAAAAGATAATGACCTTCTTCTCCCGTCCTTCGAAGCCGTCGACCGTATGAATGTCAATCAGGCCTAGCTCGGACGACCGAGAGACCTTTTCAGGTCCGAACAATGTCCTGGCTTTCCTCCGTTCCGCTGAGAATTCGTTGAGCAGCATTTTCTCCAACAAAATTTGCTGAGCAGCGTAAGGGGTGACAATCCCGATATCCTCGCCTTTGAGCTCCGGATTCTGGCGTAACAGATCAATGAGAATTTCAAAGACAATCTGAGCCTCCGAGACATTGCGTAGGGAGTGATTGACTGTCTTTGACTCTCGAGCCGTGTGGTGAACGAAGCTGAGATGCTCGTGTGTCGTGCCCGACACCTCGGTAGACCCTCGAGTGTTAAAGAAGCTAGACTTGACGGGCGCGATCAGCTCCGTGCCCTTTCCGTCTCGTAGAGCACCGTCATAGAACATGTGGTTGGGGAAGTATGCGAGGGAAGGGTGCATTCGAAATTGGATGTCGAGCATCTTGGACTTGACCCGCTTGTCGCCACCCTCAATGAGCCGCTCGAACAGACTTCGCGATAGGCCATCGCCTTTGGCTGCCATGCTGGTCACGACAGGCGGCAACTGCTTGTGATCACCAATGATGCACAAGTGTCGACAACCCTTCATCAGCGGAATCAGAGTTACCGGCTCCGTCGCCATAGACGCCTCGTCGAAAAATACAACAGGCAGATCAATCATTTCCAGCTCCTGAGAGCCGGCTGCGATCGCAGAACCACAGATGACATCGGCACTGCGCAAAATATCGGCACGCATAGAGCTGCGCAAGAACAGCCATAATCGCTTGAGCTTCTTGTGCTGCTTCTTGACGGCTTCGTACTCGCTGCTAGTCGGTTTCTGAGCCAGATAGTCGTCAAACATGACTTCAGCAAGATCGTCATCGGTCGACAAAACTGGACTGTCCTTCGCAGTCTCAGCGAGCCCGGTAGCTACGGCTGTGCGTTGACGAGAGGCCGTGTCTGCCGACAGGGTTTTATGTCGCAAATCACTCTGAATGCGTTCCAGCGTGTCGAGCGCCTTTTTGACCTCATCGTGGCGCTTTTTGGAAGGATGACGATGGAAGTAGGCGTCCAAGGTAGAGTCCAGCGTGCTCGGTCGTGCACGAGAAGAGGGACCGATACGAACCACGCGAAGCCCGGCATTGATACAGCCTTCAGCCAGGTTGTCGACTGCCACATTGGTGTGCGCCGCCAAGAGGATGGGGTGGGGCACAAGAAAGTCTTTCTTCAGCAGCTTGATCGCCGTCACAATGGTTCGCGTCTTGCCCGTCCCCGGTGGGCCCTGAACGAGGGAGATCCTCTCCTTCAGCATCATAGCCACGGCTTGAGTCTGCGTCTCGTTCAGATCAGGGATCGGATCGCCGTTGATCACTATGGGATCCAAACGCAAGAAGCGGTCGTACCAACTTTGCACCCGTGCATCCTCCCAAAAAGCACCGCGGGTGACACGGTCCGGAGGCTCTGGAAGGCTGAGCAGAATATCGCTGAGACGTGTGCCAGAGAGAATGTACTGGTGTTGGGTGCCGTACTTGGTCTCAATATGCTCGACATCATGCTCGAGGGCTTGCAGGGACGCCTTTGTGCGTTCGTATGTCAAGTCGTTGTAGCCGTAGTCAATTCGCCAAGAGGGACAAGCCACTAGATCGATTTTCTCATGTTCTTGATCGAATTTGAGGCGTAAGAGGTTTCTCTTTTTCTCCACCACTTCAGCGTTGATGGTTGGCTCGTCTTCAGATGGCGGCGCACCTTCGTCACTCCTGGAAATTGTGACTCGGTCTCCGGGCCGGAACAGGTTGCGAGGGAGATCCTGTGCTGCAGAGAGCTTAAAGACGGCCACACGCTTGCCAAAGTGGCGAAGTCTGCTATCCTGCCAGTAGGCCTGAAGCTTGTCCATGGCAACGCCATCCTCGGTCAGCTTGTCAATAGGTGTTTGGCGACGTTGCTTGATAACTTCGAGCTCCTGTGCCCGTTCGTGGTTCAAGATTTCTAGCCAATGGCTGCGGTAGGCGACTGCCTTCTCACGGATCTGAGCACGGTGTTCGTAGTGAACCGTGTTGATGGAAGATTTTTCATTGCTGATGCGCCGTGAACGGTCGTCCATTCTCTTTTCCAGATTCCGGCGTGCTTTTGCGGCGACCTTGCTTTCTGTTCCCTTGCGCATGGCGAGGGAGGTACGCCTTCTCGTGATCACGGCCGCCTCGTTCTTGGCTTGGGAGCGGGCAGCACGAGAGTGAGAACGCCAATCGAAACGGTCTGGTTCGGCAATGTAAGCATCGCGATACAAGTCTTCCGGTTTGGAAGGAACAAAGGGCCAGTCGAGGTCGCTGTCCGCTTGCTCCAAAGCTTCAAGCCGCTTTGAAGCCCAGGATGGAACAAAGGGATCTGTTGGATCTAGCACTTTTTCACTTGCTATTGATTCTGCCCATTCTATGTTCTGATCGGCATTTGGGGTTTGGGGATAGGTCTGCAACTTGGGTGCGGATCTTTGACCGTGGCGAAAGAGGGTAGATGTGGATGGCGATACTGGATCTGGTTGCTGACTTGCCTGTCGACGCGCATAGCGGTCTGATGAACTCGAGTGCACCTGTCGAGCAGGTATCTTGGATGGCCCGGCAATGCATGACAGTTCTTGACGAGGTAGTCGCGCTCGACATGTTGGGAGGATGGCCGTCTCCCCGCCAGAGGTCACTGCATACCTGGACCAGACATGGGTCAAAGGTTTGAACTTGGAAGGCGGAATTGTGAGACAGTATCTGCAATCAGCCCCAACCAGACGGGACTCGATTGAAACGCTCCACGCTGTGCTCCAAAGGTTGCTGGCGAGATCTTCCGAATGTGCGATAGCGGTGGTTGGGAAATTGGGATGGATATGAACTCGCGAGACTCTGGCAGACTTGAAAAGCTCAAATTCCTAACTCAGCACATTCCCCTTCTTCCACCCAGATACCCAGGTTCATATCTACGCGCATAGTCGTGTAATAATTCGAGGCGGATCTTTTTGAAATCAAGCTGTCGAAACTCCAATCCGTTCCCCCACCCGTACCATGGTCTCCACGCCCTTGAGCGAGTTATCGACCAAATCTTGATCGAACTGCACTTTGGCAGCTGGAGGGAAAACACAGATCACCGTTGAGCCTGAAAGAACCAGGGTCAGTTTTGATTTTACGAGATGCAAGCTCAGCAAAAAAATACTTACCTCCATATGCGAAGTAACCCAGCTCGTCACCACGTTGACCGCTGCTGCCCTGACTAGCATTTGTCCAGGCAATGGACCCGACTAGCATCGCACCAACGGCGACAAAGGCCACAGGGATCTCTTCGGACTCGGGCTTTGGCTTCCAATTGAGTACAATCACGTCGCGCCTGTTTCCTGTAAAGACATCGAATTCAGCATTTACCGCTTGCGGCTAAAATAGCAGAACAATTCAGGCACAAAAAAGGGTGTCAGAAATATGTGTGCTGCAAGACCCAAATTTCGCGACTTACGTTGACGGTGTAGTATTCTCCAGCGATATGTCGTGTCGGTCCGCAGGTGACGGGTCCGACTGGGTGGTGATAGCGGTGGTAGTCTGCTGGAGCCAGACGGAAGACGGCAAGAGAGCTGCCAGGCGGGAAGCACCGGTCTGCCAGATCGGCATCGTCCAACAAGCCTTTGAGCCCAAAGCCATCGCCCTTGATCCAAATCTTTTTGGACTCTTCCACATCGTGGAATACGGTCAAGCGACAGTCTGCACAGGACGAAATTACAGTGTGATCCTCGGGCGTAGTAATCGGGCGCACCCCGGGCTTGAGCTTGCGATAGAAGAACGAGTTGAAGCTTGGGTATTTGGTGGGATCCGGCTGTGCAAGTTCGTCAAGATTGATCGAGTATGTCTCGATGAAGCTTTTGATATGCTGCAAAACTGCGTCCGGATTCGACTCGTCGTCGTACACCTTGCCCTGACGGATAGACTGGGTCTTGAGCAGCTCGTCGACAGTCTTGTATCGCAGAAACGAGCGGTTCTCGCTCTTGTAGAACAGGAGATGCATGCCCACGCGGACGTAGATGGGAACGCTTTCAAAGATCTTCTGGTCGGACTGACCACGAATGGCGACGTAGTTGCCCATGTGGTATTCCGCAAACAGCTTGTCCAGTTGCGCCTCTAGCCCATCAGGAAAGAACTTGCCCCACCAGTGCTTGTGCTGCGTTGTAGACACGACACCAGGCGTCACTGCCGAGTGATTCGCATTCTCGTGCTGAATAGTGTCACCTGTCATGTACACATAGCGTTTAGTATGAAGCACAAGGAGCAATAAATGCATAGACAGACTTACCCGTTTCATGACTCGGTCCGTTGTTGACTAGATGCTCCAGCGCCGAAGCCATCAGCTCATGTTGCTGCGACATGTTGACAATGGTGGTGGGTTGCTCTTCGACGATGGCGAGCAGACTCCACATGCATTGGACCCCTGCCGCCGGCACATATCTCGGCACGAGGGCTCATCGCCTATCGGGCATGTGCAGCGAGCGGGAGCGCCGCTGGAGCGGGAACCATTTTTGGCTGGCAGATGTTAGGCCGTGGAATAAATTGCGTGCCAAAAAAACTCCGTGCCATCAATAAAGCTAGGCGGGCACAGACCAGCTGGGAAAGCTCCAAAAAGACTCTGCTCGCCATCTCTTTTGGACACTTTGGACGTGGTCAGGCCGTCGTCCTCTTGATTTAGCTTGCAAGCTTGCAGCTTACAGCGCGTTACAGCCAGCTAGGTGTGCGATCAAGAAAAAGAGTGGAATGACTTGACAGCGTTAGAGCAAGTAGCTTAGGTTGTGTGGGCCAAAGAGGGCCACTGCTAAGGAAATTACGTGCCGCGCTCTAGTGCGCGGGGCGTGCTTGGCTGGGCGAATTGACTGGCGCGCTGCCTGCGTTTGGCTGGGACAAAGTTGGATTTTGGCAGAGCGTGCCACAAAGGAGTTGGCTCACGCGCTCACTCAAAACCCCACCGCCAAAATCGCCCTCACCCAAAATCCCCCTGCCTTCTCTCTGCCAACCACTCACCACCCAACTCGCACTCCAGTAAGTCAACCGATATTTCTCCGCACACGCCTAACAAGCCTACAGACGCGTCTCGACGTGATGCTCGTCATCACCATTCCCCCTGCTACCGCATCCACTCTCTGGCCCGTGTTTCGCGCGTCTCACGGCCGTCTGCGGTGATCATCATCGCTTCCATTGGCCAGATCCATCCGCCTGCGCTGCACTGCCGGCCAAGCTTGGGTTTTGGCGCAGAACGAAACCCGCGTCTAGAGTGCAAGTCAGCATCAGTCACGATGCTGTGCGCGACTTTATCGTTTCGACGACCTAGTTGTTGCCGCTTTTGGCCATGATTGGCGCGTCGTCGTCACCATGATTCGCGTCATGTGTCGCGTCTGTAGGCTGGGGGGTGGTGAAATTTCTTCTAGACCAACACTGACCATGGCCCTCCACCTCTGATCTCTCCACATGCACTAACAGATCACTATGCCGAAAGAAGCCAAGACCAAGTCTTCCACCTCTACGGGGAAGCGAACCACCAAGTCCAAGAAGGACCCCGACGCACCCAAGCGCCCCCTCTCGGCCTACATGTTCTTCTCGCAGGACCACCGAGAGCGAGTCAAGACTGCCAACCCGGAAGCCGGCTTTGGTGATGTCGGACGTCTGCTCGGCGCCAAGTGGAAGGAGATGTCGGATGCCGAGAAGAAGCCCTACAACGACATGGCCAACCGCGACAAGGCCCGTGCCGAGGCTGAAAAGGCTGCCTACAAGGCCCGCTAAATCATCACCTCTTCCTCCCCACACTCGCGCCTCTCCCGTCGTCGCCATGACAGCCTGCATTGAGAGTGCGTCTTTCGCTCTCACGATATCCCAGATTGCGCGACCCGGTTGTACTATGATTTTTTCTCTTTCTTCCTCTTGACTCCTGCTCTGTACTCTTTTCTCCCCACTGGCGGTCATTACTACGCTACTAGTCGTTCCTCAACGTCCGTTGTAACTTCTTTTGACACATGCACGCATTCGAACGACTCCCTTTGTTTTGGCCATCCATGTGTCTGTGTGTGAGAGAAAAAGGTGCGCGGTGTCTACATGGTCTTGGCGCCGAGGACGCTCATGATTTCTTCGTATACGGTGAAGACGATACCGCCGCTGAGGACGAGGCGGGCGAGTCGAGGTGTGGCGCCGCGCCAGAAGGCGAGCACGCCCTCCTCGCGCAGCGTCACGGCAAAGCAGTTGAACGTGTTGCGGTACTTTGAGCGCGCTTCCAGCGTCTGCATTCTTGTCTTGACCACATCCAAAGGCATGGTCGCATCTAGAACACAAATGGGGTTTCGGTCAGCGTTGTTGGGGGGGCGGAACGTGGTGAGACCGAGGCATACTTACAGACGGTGACGATACCGGCGACGGCGCCGATGCCAAAGGTGATACCACCGGGAAGACTCTGACCGGGACGGGAGCCACCGCTGACAAAGTTCTTGAGCGTTGAATACGTGCCGAAGCGTACGGCGGAATTAGCACCCTGACGCATCATGACTGGGAACAGACCACGGTAGATACCACGCAGACCTTCCTCCTTGACAATCGCGGCCGTACCTGGGATCAAGCCTCGTGGATACCGGGGTACAGCCCGCTTGCCGTCGTCGATCAGCTTAGTCTTGATCGTCTCGGACGGCGTCACGGCAAAAACAGCTTCCATCATACCCGCACCCAGTCCTGCCAAAAGACTCCGAGGTCCAGACAACTTGCCCGACTCATCCTTGAGCATGCTCTTGAAATGATCGTAGGAGAGAAAACGTACGCCAGCCTTGATGGCGTTACCGGTGACGAGTGCACCACAGCCAGAGTACAAGCCCAGAAAGCCGTCCTTGGCCAGGGTCGCTCGCACGATTGAGATGGGGCCCGGTGCCTTTTCACCCGCTTTAGCTGCAAATTGTGACACTGTCTTTGTGTATTCTATGGGATACGTGGTGAATCCTTCGACGGCTCCGGCTGTGGTTCCTGCTATGAGTGAGTAGAGCGGTTTGTCCTTGCGCTGAGCCGTCTGCGTTGGCGCTGCGACCGACTTGCGCAAACCCTGGGCAACATCCTTGGTGGCATTGTACGACGGGGGCGCCAACGCCGAACCTTGATCCCCAACGTGCCCCGCACTATTGCTGCTGCTGCTGCTGGCTGTGGAAGCGGCACTCATCTTGTAGTGACGGTAGCAACGACGGCGTGATAGCAGGTGTACGCTAATCTTCTGGATCCGAGATCCCTGAATCCCGAATCCCTGAAAGCGGAGGCGGTCCGTTAGATCTGCCAAGAAAGGTTTGTCGCACGAAATGTGAATGGCTCTTCACGTGATGTGAAGCTTTGATTCGCATCAGACGACCCCCTCCTCCTCGTTCTCTACACTCGTCCTTTCTTCACCCATTCACCCTACACGTCGCGCGAAAAGGGGGGCGCGCGCAAAGATGGTGTACATCAAAGACTGGCCCGAGTTTCAACAACGCAGCATCAAGCTGTACCAGAAAGAACCGCTGCGCACACGCTATCTCATCAAGTCACGGCCTTCCACACAGTCACTCACGCTCAAAGTCACCGACGATGTGACGACGATCAAGTTTCGCACAAAGAGTTCTGCCATCCTAGGCCGATTGGAGATCTTCAACAAGGCGATGACGCTAGCTATTGCCGGCCATTCTCGACCACTGGAAGAAGCGAGTCGCACACAGGAAACAGCTGCTGGCTCTACAACCACCACTACAACGACATCAGCAGCAGCGCAACAAGCGCACGACCCAACATCAGCGTCTGCGACAACAGCAGCAAATTCCACAAACACCACAGCATCATCAGATAAGAAAAAGAAGAAGAAAAAGGGCAAGAAATAGCCCACAGGAACAAGTACTTATTAGCAATCCATCAGCACAAAATTTCTGCAAATGACGACGGTAGACGTTGGCAGTGAAATCACGCTTGGGCATCGCGCAGGTCAAGTCCGGATAAGAGACCTGCAGCAAAGGGCCGGTCGACGATTCTTGTTTGCTTGCGCTGTCGAAGCTTGAGGAACTTGTACAGCAGAACGCCGGCATCTTTGACGACAATGTACAGTGCAGCACCGACTGCGTTTCGGTACCAGACTGGGTCGAGATCGTCGTAGTAGTGCGGGCCGTACAGGCTCACTGGGTCCAGAGGGTTGTTCTTGTTGCGAAGAGGACCATTGCGACTGGGCAGAATGCCGGCTGACCGACCCGCAATGGGAGACGATGTGGAACTCGACGATGTTCTGGTCGTAGTGAATTGCGAGAAAAATGACGGCGCAGGCTGAGTTGGGACATCCATGCCCAAGAAGCGTGCCAGCAGGCGCGAGTGACGTGCCATCTTGCCGAGAAGACTGCCCATAAAGCTGGCGACAAAGGGAAGGCCGAGCGCTCCCAGACATAGCCGACGGAGCGAGAGCGACGTGATGCTGAACACAACGCCCCGGTCTGGTCCCTGAGTGTTTACGTTCCACGTACCCTGTTCTAAGTTGACTAGTTGTTCGTCATATCCTGCGAGCTCGAGGAGACGCCATCTCATTTGCTCTTCCTGCGCATTGGAGTTCGTAGAGCGGGATGGTTTTGGGTAGAATGGTTTGAGAACAGCGCGATAAGCTCTGCGTTTGAGTGCGAGATAGAACACGCGGAACCACGGCACAAGCAACGCAGTAAGAGCGGGAGAAGGCGGGTAAGCTCTGCTGTTGAGCATCTGCAAGCTCGTGCTGTTATCCATCGCCGGCCAGTAGATTGTTCTGAGTGGGAAGTGGGCGATGGGAAAAGCGACGAGGGTGGGCGCCCACGTCATGGCCGAGTCCAAGAACTGCAGTTTGCCCGCAATGAGGACAAAGGGGATGATGGGGATCTCGATCCAGTAGTGCCAGGGCCAGGCTTGGCTGGAAAGGGCGCGTCTCGCAGCATCTTTGCCCATCACCATTCGAATCGCGGCAATGCCATACGTGAAGCTGGACAAAAGTACTGAGCTGGACAGCAGCAAGGCGAATCCATACGGCACGACGCGGGTGACCAATCTGTCCCCCACCTCCATCACTCGGAGAAGAAGCGGCTTGTTGTCGTCTAGGGTATAAGGCGTCTTGCACTGCGGACACGTGAATACATCCTGCAGCGGATGGGTGGCCTTTGTCTTATCAATCCAGAGCAATAAGCAGCTTTCGTGCGCCACTAAGGTGCAAGTGCAGGGATGGATGAACCGCCGACGACTCGAGCTGGAGACGTCTTCGTCCTCTTCGGTACAGATCCAGCAGTTTTTGTTGCGCACATCGCGAACTGTGACTATGCGCTGCACGGCACCATCTTGCGCAGCAGGGGTCCAATTGCTGGCAGGCTTGTCAGCGCTGGAGAGAGCCGAGGAAGGGGATGAGCTGGTCGATGGTGATGGGAGCAGATCGTCTGCCACGTCCTGCCACGATCTAGGATACTGCGGTGGTGAGCTAGGGCTGTCAGACATGGCGGAACGAGTGACAGGATGATGAAGAGCTTGCTGATTTCAGCTTTGTTTGACGTGTAACACCTCCACTCGCCCTTTGTGCTCCAGCCTTTCGCAACCATGTCCATTCTCGAGCAGCCGTCGGAGCAGAAATGGGACCTGGATGCTCACCGCATCTCCATACCATCCCACGCAGGTCCATCGCAGTTCCCCGACGCATCGACACAAGATGACCAGGAAGGAGGCTTCTTCTACTTCCCCAATTTCATCAGCGAAGACGAGGAAAAGTATCTGACAGAAGCAATTCTAGGCGCTCCCAAACCAAAGTGGAAGGTCCTGCAGAACCGCAGGCTGCAAGAATGGGGCGGACAGCTTACAGCGAGCAACAAGCTGATTCCACAAAACATGCCTGACTTTCTGGCGCAGTATCCGGATCTCATCACCCGTCTCACGCAGACAAAAGTATTCGACGGCTCAAAGCATCAGCAGCCAAACCACTGTCTCGTCAACGAGTACACGCCGGGGCAGGGTATCATGCCGCACGAAGACGGGCCGGCCTACTTCCCAGCGGTAGCTACCATAAGTCTCGGGTCGCACGCACTGCTCGATATCTACCGCTACGTCGACGAAGACCTGCAGAAAGAATTCGAAGAGCGAATGCAAGAGTTCGACGAAGGGACGACGACCAACGGAGCAAGCGGATTGATACCAAAAGAACGGGTTCAAGACAACGTCAAGATCGTCCGGGGTGCACGAGCGCGGGAGCCCAACCCGCTGTTTTCAATACTGCAGGAGCCAAGGTCGCTGCTCATTACGACGGGACAGGTGTACAAGTAAGTGGTTTGAGTGGGGAAAAAAAGGCCGATGGCTGTCGCTGATGATTTGTTTTCAGGAACTACCTCCACGGTATTGCCGAGAGAACGCAAGACGGCGGCAAAGCGCTTGCACAGGTTGCCAATGCTGCGCTGCTCAAGGACGCCGTGATGCGGCAAGCTGTCGAAAAAGCACAGAGCGGTGATGTAGAAGGTGCCAGCCTTGCTCGAGAAATAAGGCTCAGTCTGACGTTTCGCGATGTGGAGAATGTTAGTAAGGGTGCTGGTGCCATGATGGCCTTTCTCCAAGGGGGCGGGTCGAATAGAGCGCCGGTCAAGAGCCATTAGACCTGCATACCGGTGGCAAAGGCGACAGCGCCGCGCAGAATTGCTTCAACTACCTCGAGCTCCTCCTTGTCTCTTGGAGCATACACCATGCAGTAAGTTGGCGGAAGGCCCTTCTTGGCTGTACCGCTGGACGCCACTGGAATGGACCAGGACCACCATCTCGACTGAGTCGGAGGTGCGCGGACCAGCCACGCCGGCCAGCCAAACCAGAAGCCGGAATAGCTAGGACAACCTGCGAGTGCATGCAATTCTCCCCATCCCCTTTCAATCACCAGGGCTGCATCCTGCGGGTGCAAGATACAATGGATGCTTCCGTCATGGCTCTTATCGCGTGTCTCCTGTGCATGTACATGGAAGAATTCGGCTCCCTTCATGCTGGATAGGAACAATTTGGACAAGGCAGAAGGGAATGCGGCAGATCGGGTGGATCGAGAAGGCCCTGAAGAGACAAGGGTGTGAGATACGGCAAAGAGAGCATGTGAACTTGGTTCAATTCTCGAGCAACCACTTGTAAGATGCGAGGGGGACGCAGCTGCCAGCTTGTCCATGCTGTCTATGAGCATTGCGCTAGGCGGACGTGCTGCGCCGTTGTCCGTGTGATCCCTGTATGGGGATTGATTGAGTTGTCGATGAGGAGCGACGCCCGCCGTTAGAGGACGGCTGCCCTTCCGAGGCACGATCGCGGCAGAGTCACAGAATCCCCCCTCGCTCTTGGGCAAATAGGAGCTGGCCAAAGGATCCCGCGTCCATCTCTTGCTCAGGGAAAGAGGCGATAGAAGAAAGCAGTGGACGAGCCACCCTACCACATTGTCCGGTAACGGGCCTCCACCACCCAGTGTTCGGTAGAGCACATAGTCCTGCCACAGCTGCGTCACCAGCTTGGACACGACAAAGGACCCAAGCAGCCCAAATGTGACGGGTGCACGGCGATACGTACTCGCAACGACGTCTAGTGCCTTGTCCATGAGACTGGTGTGCGAGCAAATGTGTTCGCGCTACTTTACGCGTCTGAGGAATATCGAAAAACGCGTGTCAAATTTGTGTTGTTCTTCGCCACCACCAGTAAAGGCGTATGGGACTAGCATGGAATCGACCCGTCCCTACAAGATTCCTGCTGTGCAACCATCGCCTCCGAGGAGCAGCTTGCGTACTGGGACCAATGTCGTCGCGCCGTCCTCTCCGTCCAAGGCTGCAGCTCAGCGCCAGGCAAACGCTCTGGCAAGACACACAAAGCAAGGAGTCGAAGAACTCGAGCGCAAGCGACAAGAACTGATCGCCCTCGCGCAAAGCCGGGCCCGAGCTCAGACAGCATCAGCGCACAACAGAATGCTGTCTCGCGAATCGCAGAACAGACAGTCTGGCTTTTTGTCCAAAGCTCACCAAGTCCAGCAGGCGTTGCTCGAGAAGCACCAACAAGAGCACCAAGCTGAAGTGCGCAGGAAGGCGGCCGCTCAACGCGATGCTGAGCGCAGTGCTGGATTGACAGCTCATGCGGCTCCGCTCAAATCCGCTCCCGTCCAAGGACCTTTCTCGCGCACCACCACCGTCGACCAGCCGGAGTCAGAAAGCGACACCGAAGATCCGTATGAGTTTCAACCGGTAACACACGGACAACAAAGGGACGACGATCTGACCTTGATCGAGCAACTAGAGCCCGGTCCAAGACGCTTGCCTGCCCCAAGCCCGACGGACCCCAAGTGGGAGCGTTTTGAACCATACTCTGGCCACAGTCTTCGCGAACGCGCCTTGTCGCACGACCAGCTGACGGATTACCTCCGAGGCAGGTTCCACATCCCACCCTCGCTGCTCTACTCTGTCGCTCGACCGGTCAACAGGATGTCCAACTTTGGCAGAGACGGACGTGACGGTCAGTACGAGATCCCTGTCGATGGAGATTGGGTCGTCATGGCCACAATAGTCGAAAAAGGTGATATGCAGGTAACCAAGGGGTTCAACAACAATAAGGACAATGAGTCTAAAGTACAGCCGCCGAGTACGGATCTGGACGTTGACGACCCACTCGTGTTCAAAGGTGCGTCAAAAGGCGCGGACGGCAAGTTGCGACTCGATCTCGAACCTGGCTCCCGCGATGACTCTACATCCATCGACTCACGCAAGAACAAACCCCACGACCAAGAACTCGAGAAGAAAAAGGAGGATCTTCGACTGGCACAGAGACCGCGCAAGTACATCGTCATGACGCTGACTGACTTGGGGGTCAACTCCACCGCCAAGCTCGGTGAAGGTAGTGCAGGCGTCGGGTCCAATACAGTCTCCCTCATTGTCTACGAAGCCGACCGGGTTGAGACCGCCTTTGTCTCCCACAAGGCCAAACTGCGCCCGGAAATAGCTGAACAGCTAGCCAGGACAAAGGAACGCAAGTACATCAACGGGTCGTGTGGCGC
Organism: Farysia itapuensis; assembly: GCA_023212645.1. NCBI lineage: Eukaryota > Fungi > Basidiomycota > Ustilaginomycetes > Ustilaginales > Ustilaginaceae > Farysia > Farysia itapuensis. The sequence continues at coordinate 61,712 of JALBYC010000041.1, read as the reverse complement.
ATTCGAGCTGCTGTTCAAACAAGCCGAAGGCACTCTGATTGCCGTCATGAACCCAAAGGTGCTCAAGAGGTACGGCAAATCCAACGTTCTCAGACTGCAGCCACGGTCGGGCGAAGACTGTGTTGTAATCGGCCAATCTTCCGACTATCAGCGGTGTTCGGCGATCAAGGCCAATGGAGATCGATGCAAGAGCTTTGTCGATACCAAGGCACGCAAGCAGACAGGCGCTCAGGTATGCGACTACCATCTCGAGGCGCGCATGGACGGGCTTGGCAAGTCGCGGCCCGAATTCGCCGTCCATGCGACGACCAAAATCGGCGAGGGTGGAAAGCACGGCGGCAGATGGTCTGGCAGAGACTCGCGCGGTGGACGCTCGCATTCTGCTCCCTGGCGAGAGCTTGGACCAGGAAGGAAAGCCATGGCGGGCTTGTTGGCAGCGTCTGGGTTCGGTCCGGCGACCGAGGGTATGGAAAGCAATTCGGGCAGAGTCTATGTCGCCGAGGGCCCTGCGTCCATGCGGGCAACTGATCCGGCGTCGATCAGGTACGACGTTTCCGAGCAGTACGGTCGCGGACAGTCGGCCAAGTATGCACGAGTCCGCAAAACGATCCAGGAGCAAGAGCTGCAAAAGCAGATCAGCGAGCGGTTTGGGGTACCGAAGCGGGCCATGTCGCCGACAGACGCTGCTGAGCAAGTCCAGCGCACAAAAGCGGCAGAGACGCTGCTCCCCGTACTTCCAAACGGCTCAGCAGAGCTGATGAACGCTGCCTACACGACGCTGCAAGAACGGAAGCGCAAAGCGTCGCTCCAAGCTGCCTCTACGCTGGCCAAGCGGAAAAAGTACACCGGTGTCGTCCAGCCAGAAAGCACAGGCTCCACTGGAGGAGTGGAGCTAAACCGGCTGCGGTTCATGAATCAGACATCGTCGTCGAGCAAGTCCAACCCGCTGGTCAACGGTCTGTCATCTCAGGCCAAATCCACCAGCACTCGCAGCGCGGATAGGGACGCACGCTCCAATCTCGTAGCGCTCGCAGCGGCCGAAAGCCGCGCCTCACAATCAGCCCCGAGTCTTAAACTCAAGAAATCCCACCGACCCAAGCTGCGAATCCCAGAGCAAGACCTCACCACCTGCCTTGTCGGCGGCGAGCGCTACCACATCGACGAATTCGGCGATGACGATTGGGAGGCCGATCTAGCGCCACAGCCTTCCACCACGCTGTTCGCCAAACTCGCCGCTTCCCGACCCACCCACAATCACGATGACAACGATGATGACGATGACGGCCTCGAGATTATTTAGCACATTTGCATTTGCAATAATACGACCAAAAGCTATTCTATCTGAGACCGACTTTGGAGAGACTGGGACCTATCTGGACGGCGGCCCAGTCTGGGCCTTTTGCCGCGCCGCTGGAGTCCGAGTCGGTGGCCTGCGGGTTTGCGTTGGCGTTGGCGAGATTAGCTGCCTCCTTGCGCGTCTTTATGTACGAGAGCTGCGAGCGGAAGTGCCGCAGACACGATTCGGGCGTGGTAGGTAGCTCCAAGAATCCGCCACCCACGATAGCGCCGCCGCCGCCGCCACCGCCACCGCTTGCGTGACCGCCAGTCTGCGACGGCGTGTCAGCCTCGGCAGCCATGAGCGAATCAAGACCGTTGGAGATGAGTTCGACGAGCGAGTTGATGTACTTGGGCGCAACCGCTTCCACCTGCTGCTCAAAGTAGTACAGGTATTGGTCCAGAGCGGAACAGAAGATCTCGACTGTGCTGCGCTCGTCGATGCAGCTGTTGGCGATGCGCAGTGCTTTCTGCAGACATTCCAGCACTCGCTTCCCATCTTTGAGCAGGACAGGTTTGCTTTCTTTGGGCGTTGTGCTGTCGGTGGAAGATGCGGCTGTGTTGCCAGTTGCTGATGACGAAGTAGTCGCCGAGGGTCGGCCGGGAATGTCTGTCTGCCACCACAGATGACTGGCCATCATGACCGCAGCCGCCTGGTGTGGCTTCTTGAGCAGCTTGGCGCCGTGCAATGCAGCTTTTGTGATTAGAGTGTCGTAGTTGTCCGTGCCAAACACCCTGGCCGTCTGCAAAGTGCTTGTAATCAAGCCAATCGCCTGCAATTGTGCGCGCGACTCTGAAATGGACTCTTCGTAAATGGTAAAGGACTGCACGTAAAACTCGTAGGCCAGCTCCTCGAACCCACTCTCGTCAGCTGACTGAGCTGCGAGCAAAAAGAGGCGCAGACAGATGTCGGACGATTCAACCTTGTTGTACAGGATCGAGATGACTTGGTGGATGAACTTGTACAGCGTCAGCATCTTTGTCTCCCAATTTTGCTCCAAGCTTTCGCGCAGTTTGTAGCGCCGGGCTAGCTTGATTGCTGAAGTGATGAGTGGTGGGAGGGTGAATTTGATCCGTTCGTTGCCTTCGACAAAGTGTTTGCGTGCGGTCTGCAGCAGACTGAACTGCGTTTCGAGCTCTTGGGCATGGAAGAGGTGAATCATTCTTGCCATCCATCCCTGCTCTTCCGCCATTTCCTCCATGTCGTACTGCGCCATGGCGTGTCTTGCCATGCCTCGGTTTCCGCCAGCGTACATGCCTTGAGGCATTCGCGGGTCTCCATGGTAGCCGTAGCCCTGGGCACTGCCACCGTGACCGCCCATGTGTATCGGTCCGTGGCTCATGACTGCATCCTTCTGATCGCGCACGATGGGGCTGCACAGATCTAAGACGCCGCTGACGTCTTCCGGCGTGGCCATGACCGTTTCGTTGCGCAGCACCGACATGACGACTGCCTGCGCAATCGACTTGCGTGTCGTATACGGCTGCACCGACAGCAAAGACAGATAGGAGGGCAACGCTAGCAACGTCAGCACTGTGAGGTACGAGTTGATGGGAGATAGGAGAAGTGAATTGAGGTTGCTCGTGGTCGCAGGACTGTGCAGGTCCGGGCTCTGTTCGAACTCGATGACCTTTTCTCGTGCAAAGGCGAGCACCTGGTCGACATACTCGAGTTTATCTGGATAGCAGCTGAGAGACAAGTTGGCGAGCGAGATGAGAAGCGCAGTAATGTCCTGAATGGACAGATCTGGTCTGGCGCGGATCAGCTGCACGATCTGCTCCCAAAACACTTCGAACAGTCGGACGTCGTCAGGAATGCCACGGAACTTGCCCACCGGTTTCTCGGGAACCGACGGCGCGGCGGGCGGAGCGACTTGTGCTGGCGGCTTCTCAGTGACACCGTTTGCAGGACTTGTGCCGAATCCGGCCGAAGGGAACTCTTGTGTGCGGATGTTTTGCTCTTTCGGCGCGCCTTGCTCAGAAGTGACGCCAGTCTCTGTCGTGTTGCGTGTGCTGCTGGCATCTGTGCCATCGTCAGTTTGCGAGGCCCAATTCGCTGGTGCTTGCCCACTCGGCGCCCAGGCATCTTCGTCCAAACCTTCCGGTACGCTGCGGAAGACGGGTTCTTCGGAGCTGTGCGTTGCTACGTTGGGCGCAGCGGCCGAGTCACGATCTGCAGAGGACATGCCAAAGCCGGACGGCTCTACAGGTGGAGGGGGCATGGAGGTGGTGCCTGTGGGCGAAGAAGGCTCGGCAATGTCTGCCTTCTTGTCCTTGGGATCGCCCTGAGCGGTGACTTCGTCCCAGACGGCGCCAGGCCCAGAGCTTTGACCGGTCATTCTCATTTGGCGAGTCTTGTCTGCGAGTCGGCGACTTGCCTCCTCCTCCTGCCTTCTGATCTCTTCGGGACTGTCGTTTTCCGCTTCTCTTGCAGCGTATGCGGCAAGACGGTCGATGAGCGCAATGACAATCTGCTTGATGTTGACCTTTGGATGTAACGCCGCACAGGCAGAGAGGAAGGGTCCGAGAGTGCGCAGATGAAAGTCATCGGGAAAGACTTGGATGACGACTTCCATGAGGTATTCTTGGGCGATGACGTCTTTGCAGTTGACAACCTGTTCGAGCACAGAGGGGAGGATGGTGCGTTGATACATTTCGAGGTCTACGCCTTCGAGCTGGCTGAGTCGTACGAGGTTGGTGCCGACGAGAATGCGCAGCTCTTTGCGCTCCATCTCTCGCTTCTCACGGTCTCGACTGTGACCTTGGTGCTGCAGACGGACCCACAACTTGTTCATCTCGATAAAGTTGGTGAGAACGAAGCCGATACTGTCCTGTAGATTACCTCCGGGCCCCATGTCCTGACCGACAGGCAGATAGTCGCGTGTGGCGCCGCTGAGGTAGTGCCGCAAGAAGAGACCACGAGTAGGATGCTGCACGCCGCGGCCCATCTCCATGACGTCCTTCATGATCTCCTTGATGGGAGCATCGGGTATAGACATGTAGACACTGCCCACGGTAATCATGAGGTAGAGACGCGGGACAATGTTGCCGCAGTACTGGACTAGCTCATACAGGTCGGCGAGGTGATGCTTGCCGCTGGTGTGGGTATCGTACAGGTAGATGGACAGGTGTCGAAGCGCATCAAAGACGGCCATATCTGTATGTACAAAGGTGTCAGTCTCCGGTGCTAGTTCGTGGTCAGAGAGCTGACTGCCGACTTACACAGCTCGTAGTAGTTCTTGGGGCTCAGGGATGAAGTGCGAAGCTCGGAGAGCATGGTGGACGCACTCTTGAGCGCATCCATGACCTGGTCGGCGTCAAGACATCGCTTCATCTGGACAAGCTGCACCTTGACGACGTTCAAGGCCTCAGAGAGGACCTTGGCAGAGTCGTCCATGGTTGGCCAGCCGTTGTGAAAGTGTGTGCGTGTGTCTCAAGGAATGATGGCGTGTGCGACCCTGTGGCCTGCGCGTTGAATTGCGTTGAATTCCACCAAACACAATTTCCAGATCACGTGTGCTCGGACCTGTTCTCAATTGCTAGAATGGCGGGTATACATGTGTGTGTGTGTGCTATGCGTAGTGATGCTAATGCGGTTTGGCAGCGGCAAGCTCGGCAGCCGCTTTGGCGCGAAGCACGCTGGCCTGAGGGCCGCTGAGAGTGTCGCTTCCGCTGGGAATACTGACCGTCTTTTGTCCTCCAGCCCCAAGCCCAGAGAGTCCTGCACCACGTACAAGGGGCGGAGAGGTGACGTCCAGGAGGAAAGGCGCAGACTCGTTCGGAGATCGATCGGCTGGCTCGGTGGCTGTTCTGGGAGGGGGTGACCTCGGTCTGAGCTGGTCGACCTCGTGCATATACGGCACGAGATTGCAGCGATTGCGCAGCTCGCAGCCGGGAGGGTCAACACCAAAGTATGCGTCGTACTCAGCTTTGAGGTATTTGCGAGACGCACCGGCTGACCAGCCAGGCACAAGAGGTCCAAGCTCGAGTCCAATAGTAAGCCAGCCTCTGCGCAAATTGCGATTGCGTCCGAAAAGCTCCAGTCTGCGAGTACCTAGACAGAAATTCTCAATGATTTGGTACAGTTCGGGGGGTTTGCTCTTCATGTCAAATGGGTCATCGCCAGGCCAGATGATGACGTCGGTGTCGACGTTGCAGTGCACAAAATGGGTATCTGTCGAGCGACGGACTGTTCCGCGAATGCCCATTAGACAGTGCTGACTTGAGCGTGCAAAGGCCGAGGTAGACGACGGCTGTGGCTGAGAGTGTGTCTGCGGGTTGGTGCGAACGCAGACAATGTCTTCGCAACGACGATAGCCCCACTTTGCCAGCACCTCTCTGCCTCGTTCCAGGCCATCGCCAGCGCCAGAACCGACCCAGAGAAAGACAAAGCTTTCTTTGGCTGCCACCTGCGGTACAGGCAGAGCAGCAATCTCGTCCCACGACCACGTTTCTCCCGCCGCCGACGGTTGTCCTTCCCACTCGTAGGCTTCCAGAGGCGGGTCAATCAGCACCACATCGTACTTTACTGGGATCAGACTTCCCAGATGAAACGTATCTGGTGATCTGAGTGTGCGATACGGCTGCAGCGATGGACGCAAATCAGCCTCGAGGTACGTGGGCGGATGAGCGACGCTCTCTACGAGCGAGTTCTTGAGCTGCACCAGCCGTTGTAGCTTGGGATATTCTTCAAAGCGCGATTCGACACTGGGATTTCGTACGGCGTTGCCTGGCAGCTGGCCCGAATCGACAAAGTGCTGCGAGTAATCGTTGCGCAGAGTCCGTTCTGCTTGGCTGTAATTGGGGCCCAGAGGCGGCTCTGTGGCTGCGACGAGCGACTGCCATCGCGGGTGGTCTCTGGCACGCCGCATAGGACAACGATTAGCGCAAGCGAATTGGGAAAATGGAATCAAAATCGGTCAGAGAATCGCGCTGTTTGAATTGGGTGCAACGCGCGTGCGCAAATGGATATGCGCTGTCCAGTGCGCGCGTTGTCTGTGTTGCTCTCGACCACACAGCATGTCCAACTATCGCGCAGGCCCTCCTGGCCAACAATCAGCCGCCTTTGGCTCACTCACACCCTCCAGGCCAGCGCCTCCTGTACCCACCGCAAAGCACAATGATCCCTTCCTCCCGCCCTTGTCGCAGTACAATTCCGCTTCCAGCTCGGCCGGAATGGGCGCTGGCGGTGGCTCCTATACAGGACCTCTTCGACCAGCTGGCCCCGGTGCCACGGCTCCCAACTCCAATTCTGCTAGCTGGCAGCAAGCCGGTCCCAACGCCGTCTCCAGCGGCGCTGCCGTTATCCGCAAAGGCTGGATCAGCGTCAAAGAGGACGGCATTCGCTCCTGGATCTGGAGCAAACGATGGCTCGCCCTTCGCGAACAGACGCTGACTTTCCACAAGAACGAGACCACCTACCAAGCAGTCGCAATTGTCTTTCTCAAAGACATTAGCAACGTATCGCGTACCGACCTTAAGCCCTACTGCATCGAAGTCGAGACCAAGGACAAGACGCTCTACATTCAGCTCAAGAGCGATGAAGAGCTCTACGGCTGGATGGACGACATTTACTCGCGCTCGCCCCTCATGGGTGTCTCGTCTCCCACCGACTTTGTGCACCAGGTCCACGTCGGATTTGATCCCATCAGCGGTGCATTCACCGGTCTGCCCGAGCAGTGGTCCAAGTTGCTCACCACCTCTGCCATCACACGAGAGGACTACGAGAAAAATCCCCAGGCCGTGCTCGACGTGCTCGAGTTCTACACCGACATACAGAAACGCGAACGTGACGACTTTGGCCTTGGTGCGCCGACCATGAACATGCAGGCTGGCCGAAAGCCTACCGAGGTAGCCACGTCTGCCCCTCGATTCAACGCCGGCACCGGATACGCTGGTAGCTCAACCGACGCCAGCAATTTGAGCAGAGACGCTGCTTCGTACAACAAGCCACCCACCGATGCTTTCCGACAGACTGCTGGCTTCAAACCTCCGCTCTCTCAATCCTCGTCTCCTGCCTCTTCTACATCCAACCTGCGTCCTGCGCCTGGTCCGGTGCGCAGACCTTCGGATGACGGTCGTCGTCCTGAAGTCGCGCCCCAGTCCTCGCGTCTTGGCGGTGACAACAAGTACTCCCGTGCCGGCGCCAGCCCCGAGGCCGATCTCGTTCCCTCGCGCAAAGCACCTGCCGCCCCTGGCCCGCCTAAACCCGCACAAGTTCCTGCGGCGCCTCGACCTGCGCCCTCTCCTCCTCAAGCTCCTGCCATACAAGATTTGAGCGCAAAGACAAAGGAGCTCAAGCTCGCCCCAGAGCCCCGCGACGAAGCACCCAAACCTGCACCTCAGGTCAAGCCCCTCCAGATGGCCAAGAAGGAGCCCAAGCCCAAAGAGTCGGATCGACGCATCAGCACCATGTCCGAGGCACAGATCATGGAGAAGCTGCGCACCGTCGTCAGCCCCGACGATCCCAACATGCTCTACAGCAAGATCAAAAAGGTTGGTCAAGGCGCATCTGGATCCGTCTATGTTGCCAAGACACTGTCCACAGGACAGCGTGTGGCCATCAAGACCATGGACCTCTCGCAGCAGCCACGCAAAGAGCTGATTGTCAACGAGATCCTCGTCATGAAGGAGTCGCAGCATCCCAACATTGTCAACTTCCTCGACTCCTTCCTCGTGCGCAACAACGAGCTGTGGGTCATTATGGAGTTCATGGAAGGCGGTGCGCTGACGGATGTCATTGACAACAACACGCTCGAGGAAGACCAGATCGCGGCCATTTGCGGCGAGACGTGCAAGGGACTCGAGCATCTTCACAGCCAGAGCATCATTCACCGCGACATCAAGTCCGACAATGTCTTGCTCAACGCTAGCGGTCAGGTCAAGATCACCGATTTCGGCTTCTGCGCCAAGCTCACCGATCAGAAATCCAAGCGTGCCACCATGGTCGGCACCCCCTACTGGATGGCGCCCGAAGTGGTCAAGCAGAAAGAGTATGGCGCCAAGGTCGACATCTGGAGTCTTGGCATCATGGCCATCGAAATGATCGAAAACGAACCGCCGTACCTCGACGAAGAACCGCTCAAAGCCCTTTACCTCATCGCCACCAACGGCACGCCCACGCTCAAAAAGCCCGAAACGCTGTCCAAAAACCTCAAGTCCTTCCTCGCTGTGTGTCTCTGCGCCGACGTAAAGAGCCGCGCCTCGGCCGACGAGTTGCTGCAGCACCCCTTCTTGCAGAGCGCCTGTCCCCTCTCCAGCCTTTCTCCTCTGCTCCGATTCAGAAACAAGCCAGAGCGCTAAGCTTCTTCCGCTAGGCACGGCCTTCATCTATTGTCTATATATATTCATCCATGTCTGTAAACGAGCGCTCTGAGTGCTTGACCATGTGTTACCGGCTCGAAATTGCAACGTGACCAGTGTGAGTTGACTTTTGCCGATTCGTACTTCGGTACGTATGTACATACATTCTGCAGAGTGCAAGATGCGCGGTGCAGACTCACGCTGTGCAAAATTTGCATCCCCATGGCAGGCAGAAGCTTTTGTGAATATGGCCGTAATACGACATAAGTCTGCAACAGCGTCCAGTCTTCGTGGCCTAGTTGGTAGGGCGTGGGTCTCATACCATTCCAACGATCCTGCTTGCAGGAGCAATCCCATGACATTATCCCAAGATCGCGAGTTCGAGCCTCGCCGAGGACACCTTTTTTGTTTCTGACAAACTGCAATTTCTTTTTCGAATTTTTTTGGGAGTGGAGCCATTTTGCTGCGTGCGTACTGGGATGAGCACCAAGGCTAGCCATGTCGATTCTGAAGGTAAAGCAGAGCTTGGAACAAGCCAGTGGAGTACTGAATTGAAAGACGAAGCAGCACGTAATCCTGCTCAAAGTTCTGCTGAGTGAGTCGGGCTCTGTTGAATCACTGATTATTGCCTGCTTGGCACGCTCCTAAGTGCAAAGGTTGACGTTGCCCAAGACACGGGCCCGAAAGATGGTGGTGAGGAGCACAGCTGCGCGTGCTATACTAGCGAAGCAGTGCAGCTCATTCTCACAATAAGTGTGACCTGAGATAAATTCATCGTATCCCGCCAAAGCCCAAATCCGATCTTGCCCCTTCTACAAAGTTCGTTCAATCACGAGGTCAAATGAAGCTCGGATTTGTATTAAGTGGGCGCTAGCAGGAGAAGTGAGCGAGCTTTTGCGAGCAGACACGGCTTTCACGGCGGGTGGCTATGGCAGACGCATGCACCAAGCTCGAAGCCGCAGATCGCGGTTCTGCCAGAGACCAAAGCGTGGGAACGAGGCATTGCATGTGACTATACCTCGAGACTCTTGCTTCGTGAGCTTGACCCTCGCTTGGCCTCGAAGCGAACGCTAAGCATCTGATGGACTTCCGGCAACTTGCTCGAAATGTCATGCTCACACGCCCACCGAAGAAACATAGAGCTCAGCATCGGACTTCGGCCTTGTTACGTCTGTTGGACGAGCGGGAAGCGGCTTGCAGTACCATGAAGATTGGCAGACCAAGCACAGCAGCTGAGAACCCGTCATATTAGTCACAGTGAGCTCTCAGCCAGTACTTGCACGGTCCTACGACTGGCATTCTGCTCCTTCATTTCTGCTCGTGCAGTACACTCTCACGCTCAGAGCTCTGCCTTTGATCAATCTTTGTGGGTCAAATGAAGTGCCGAACTACATGAGCTGTGACTGAACTGAGCATGTCAAAATCTAGAATAGCATATCTTCGCCGAAGGGCAACTGAGTTTTCCTGCTCATTGCAGTGCTCGGGCACTACAGCAAGCGAATATGCTGTGACGCTCGAATCTCACCTCCCGCTCAGGCTAAGGATCTCGGCGTTCTCCCTGCCAGACTTCATATCCTGCCAAGAAGAGGCTCGATTATGTCCGTGAATGAACATACCCCGCGTAGGAGCGGCAACTTTGATTGATCAGAAACAAGCAATCACTCTGTGATTGTTAAAGAAACATGCTTCTAGCGCGTAGTCATAAGCTTCCAGCTGACCCCCTTTCGTAAAGTCACTCTGCTCAGCTGCTGCATCTGTGAAACTAGCGCGACTTTTAGACCTTGCTGAAACCTCATTTAGCGTTTCCGGTGGAAGCTGCCGCTTCCGCTAGAGTTATCCCTGCTCTCATACTCTCCGTTCCGCGCGGGTGGGAGAGTGCCAAGAAACCTTCTCGCGAACCATGCGGTAGCGTTGCGGCATAACCACAAGGGTCGCCAAAACGAGGGTGGGTCTGCCGAGACTAAGTCGACGATTAGCTTCGCATTTTGTATCTCTCGCCAAGCTTGAGCCGACGGCCGGACAAGACGATCTACAGCAGCACAAATCTGAGCACGTCGTCAGAGATAAAAGAGCCGTTCGAGACTTTCGTTTCTTGCCTTCCTTCCTCATCATCTCGAACAGTCAGACTTGTCTGCTCCGGATTCCGGGCACTCTCCCGGCGCACAAAAAAACCTCCCTCCTCCCCCCTCCCTCTTTCTCGCCTCGACCTCTCTCCCACATTGCCAGTGGTCCAGCTTCCCCTTCCCTTATCCCCGCCCCGTCCGATCCTTGCTTGAGCGCATCGCGTTCGCGGGAAGAGACGGGCAATTCTTCCCCCCCCCCCCCCCCCCCCCCCTTTTTCCTTTTTTTTTGATGCGCTCCCTTATTGCTCCTCTTCGCCGGCACCTCCCGTGTCAGTCATTGTCCGATGTCAATTCTTAAGAAAGCGGATTTGCAGAGGCTGAGTAAGGAGTTTGGCTCCGGCCAAGGCTGGCAATAGTAGGGACGAGAAGCGCTTGACAATCTACACCATCATACAAATAGACACCATGACGACATTCCAACCTGTGAACCTCGTAGTGCTGGACATCCCTAGGATGATCACCTATGAGGATCAAGCGAGGATCCTATGCAGAAAGCAGACCTCGCGTGCCAGAAATTATGTGATGGAGGCTGAGCTTGGCAGCAAGTCTTTTGGCCTGGTGCTCACAGGTTGCACTCAAGCAACCTGTCGAGACGTCGCAGACTTCCGCGACCGGTTTCCAGACGTCAAAGTGTACTGTCTGGGAGCTGCCTGGCGCGAGCTCATAGGGAGCACGTACTCCGTGGAGCACACTTCGCTCGTCCTTGCGGACTTCGAAGAGTGGCGCCTTCCGGAAGAAGATGGCCTGGATCAAGATGACCATCTCGCGGAACGCGACCTTCCTTTCCCCCCTCTCGCCACGACCTCTCCGCCTCTCCCACCAGGTATTGCCGGTGGTCCAGCCTCCCGTTCTCCTTCTCCCGCCCCGTCCGATCCTGGCTTGAGCGAACGCGCTCGCGGGAAACGACGGGCAAACTCCCCCACTCCTCCCCAGCCCAGCAAGAAGGCAAGGCTGAACCGTCCTGTGCCCGCCTCGGCAAGCCAATTGCCTGAAGTTCCTTTCTTAAGGAAGCGGGCTTGCGGGGGTTGGAGCATGAGCCTCGCCCCATCCAAAGCTGGCAACAGCAGGGACGAGAAGCGCCTGCCAGAGCGATATCTGCGCCTCTGCCGGACAACAGACATCCCGGAAGAGGCCAGAAGTCTTGCTAGCCAGACGCTTCTGCTGGCTCAGCGCTACATCGAGGGGGCTAGTCCCTGTAACCCCTTGATGCCCTATTGGCAGCGCGGGGACTTCAAGCTGACCAAAGAGGAGGTTGACTGGATGAGCGAGCCGGGCAACGAAATCGAGCTTTGCGACAACCGGTATGCCGAGGTGCAGGCATACTCGGACCGCTTCTGCGCTCGTTTCGGCCACCAGCGCTTCCATGTCTTCCAGTTCTACATGCGCGTTCCCAAAGCCGGCGGTGGTAAAGCCAAAGGCTTTGGGAACATCCTCAAGGTGGCGAAGAGGCAGATCGTGGATGATGCATTATTTCACATCCCCGACTTGCTGGCCTCCCACAGTCGTCCGGATGAGATCGCTCCCGACCTTTGGTGGTCGCTCCAGTCGCTGCAATGGCAGGAGCTCTTAAATATTCTCGGCATGTCGATCATGGAGACATACAACGTTGTTTCTATCCGTACGTCTACTGTCTGGAACCTCTCGCGTGGTGTGTCGTCTATGAATCCGACCATTTGTCTACGACAAGACCATATCACCTCTTTCCTTCTTTCTTTGGCGGATGGCAGGCGTTGTAAAGAGCAAGACCATATCATACCCACTCGTGTGCGTAGTGTGCTACTCTTCTGCTCTTTCCTGGGCCGTGTGCTTGTTGTGCGTCAAAGATGTTTCGATCAGAGGAGGAAGAGAAGAGACGCTAGATACAGTGCTACTATACTGTGTCTATGATGAGTAGAGAAGAAGAACTTGTCCGACGATTGAGGGAGAAGAATCTGTGACGTGCGTAGCCGAGATTCTGAGGGTGGTGGCTGCTGAAATCAACAGTGCCAACGTCACAAGATGTTCTTTCCGCACTTTCGTATGCACATCACCGTCAGATCGTTGGAGATGACCCGCAATAGATATCAAACAGAACAGATTGAGACAAAGTGCGTGGGACATGAAGGAAAAGCTCACTCTAATAATGCAATAGCGAGGATGTCAGAGGCAGGCACGAGCGTGAGCGAGTTCACATGCTTCCACGCGCGTATTAACGACACACGTCGTTCAAGCCACTGCTCCCGTTGGCTCAGAGATGGACGGCAGGCAGAACCCGCTGGATAGCCACTTAATCCTGAACCCTCTCTACTGTCTGCTTGGGGGCGTGAGACGTACCCGTCCGCGGAACATGGGCGCGGACAAGTCTGACAACAATAGCAGTAGAGGGTGAACTGCCATTGGTCGAGCATTTCAAGAACGTCTGCAAGGACCGACTCCTTTGTGGGCCTATAGCTTCAAAGCTCAGAGGACAGCCCAGTCGTGTCTCTGGAACGAGCATTTGCCATTATCAACATTTCGGCTATGCAAGTCACACCTCACTCGCTCTTTCTCGTTAGACAAGTTTCTTTCTCTCGGCATCATACCATGTATGTATTACATTCGTGACTACTCAAGCCCAGCGTGCATACGGCGAATCTGCTGAGCCTTCTTGTGTGACTTTGCTACACACAAGTGTTGGGCAGGTCTCGGGAGGTCTGCGTGCAAGGAAGGCAGGTCCACCGGACGGCCACGGAACCAAGATACGCAAGTGCGCACCTGCGCCCACTTTGCCCCTTTGCCCTCTGCCCTCCATGTGAACATTGGTTGCAATATGTCCTTCACAGTCACACGCTCATCAGGCAAGCAATGTGGCCAGGCTTATGCTCTGTCGCTACAGCGCAGCCCACTTGTTCATAGGGGTGCGTAGTTCAGGCTAGCCCTTTTCCGGCGGAGCATGCCTGGTGCATTGATACCCGAGTGGATTCATGAAGTTCGAGTGAAGGGGCATTGGTGCCAGCGGGAGCTTAAGCCAGCTGGTTTCATGCTTGTGTTTCAGTCGTGACAGTCTCTAGCACCTATTGGCGAACCACTCGAGTGCGAAATGCTCGGAGGCGGTTCGGAGCGGAGCGCGTGCCGCGAGCGAATCGCTAGGCGTCGTTTTTACTTTTCCAATTTCATTTCGGTCTGAATTTGGGTTGCCGCGCGGTCAGGACCCACACAACCTTGTTCGGATCTACCGCGAGCGCGTCCCAAATTAAGCCAGCCAAGCTGCGTCCAGCGCACTGTCGCTCGATTAGGCTCTCGGTGCGGACTGGCGCTTGCACACGCTCAAAGCCGCGATGAAACAGCATTCCGCCCCACGATTCCTCACTTGACCGGGTGGGTTGGAAGCATGCTTCGGCGCAGACTAATTGGCCAAGGTGTCGCATCACCGAGAGGGTCGCTGTTCCGGCTGTGGGTCTTCCGATAGCGGTCAGCGCGAGCAGATCTATGGGCACGAGAGCAGCTACTTGGCATGCTAGCTAAGCTGTTCGCTGGAAGCACGATGTCTACATAAGGCACGTCACTGGGCCACTTGCAACAGATTCCCCATCCTCCATCTCTCGCTTCCCACTTGGTGGAAAGGTCCTTCCCGCTATCCGACAATGATACAGTAAGTACTCAGAGCTACCGTCTTTGAGCTCTTCCCAATTCTCACCTTGTCTCCGACGTTGATAGATGCGCAGGTCTGTAGAATACGGGGACTGGCACCTTACGCGGCTTGGTATGAATGAGAGTACTGTTCTTAGGCCACTCTCTTTCTAAGCAACCTCCATCTCTAGAAGAGATGTTCAAACTATGGGACGCCAAGGACAAGTTTCCTTGGCTTTTCGAGGACGGCCAAGTGCGTCGTACACTGACGGGGCTGTACCCGGCCGAGGTCCTCAGCTGGACCGAGGCCGAAACGGACCGTTACAAGGGCGAGTGGGATGCCTTCTGTCGCCTCAAGGCCGAGGTCGACCGTTTGAAGGCGCTCGGCATTCGCCCCGCCCTGGTCCCTGCTCCCACGAGCGATACTCGTGACAGCCGCCGCCCTCGCCCGCGGCGTCGACATCGCCGTCGCCCGCGCGGCCAAAACCCCGCTTCTGTGTCGTCGCCCTCGCTTCCTCTCCCTTCTCGTCTTCGGGCCGCCGAGCTGAAGGGCCTCTTCACTCTCCCGCCCAGCCCTCGGGCAGCTGAGCCTAAGACTGCATCCTCACTACCTGATCGACCGAGCATTCCTTGACTTAGTGTACAAATCTTTTGGGAAAGTGCGTCGTACGCTGAATAGGCTGGAAAGACGGCTGCAGAGATCCTTCCCTGTCGGACTCGTACGAGGCAGTCACTTTGCGGTATTCCGCCAGCTTAGTGGCAGAGCTCGCGGTCAGAAACAGGATGCAAAGATGCCTGGACGCTCGACAGCCTGAGCCGAAGGATATCTTGGTAGACGAGGGCGCCCAGAAACTTCTGCGAATTCTTGACACTCACGCTCTCGCGGTCTCTGCGTCGCGGTTACCTCCCTTGACCTAATTGGAGCAACGCAGAGGGTCACTCAGCAGATGCTGGACGACTCTCTCCGCATCCACGGCCTCGAAAATTTCTGCTCGTGAAATTCGGCTTGGCTGTGTGGTCGGAGCACCGTCATGTCCGTGGATGGGCGTTGCTCTCGACCATTGCAACATGCTGATGGTGCTCTGCCGGACTCTTCCGCCTTGTCCCTTCTGCTCTGGTCCCTGGTGGCTCAAGATCTCCTCCGTACCAGTGTTCCGGTGCAATACGAGACGCGCCTTGGTACCATGTGCTGTGCAGTGGTGTCGCCATCTAGCTTCCCACAGCCCATCTGAGTCGGCACAGGTATTGTATGATCGCTGCTGGGCTTGGCTACGAGGTTGAGATCTGGTTCTTGGTGCGATGAAAGAGACAAGCTCTGGACTTCTTCGGCCGGCTTATCACGCTCTCGCAGCCTGAAGCGGACAATGCCAGGCAAGGACGAACAGCTGTGCTCCGTGACGTTACTCTGCCGGCGGACTCTCGAAAGGAGAACCTGGAAGTCTATGCTGGTGCTCCGAGCGCACTTGTGAAGCCGTTGCTGCATCTGCGAGCCAACTCACTGCTGTGGATTGCGACCTCCCGGCCGATTGACGAAGCTGTCTTTGCGACCCGGCTTCCGACCAGTCTCCGGAACACCTTCTCTTGTCGTGCCCCCTTCTTGCCAGCGAGCGGACTGCATTGTTGGCTTGCTTGCCAGCTGGAGCCACTGC
This sequence comes from Farysia itapuensis, assembly GCA_023212645.1. Classification (NCBI taxonomy): domain Eukaryota; kingdom Fungi; phylum Basidiomycota; class Ustilaginomycetes; order Ustilaginales; family Ustilaginaceae; genus Farysia; species Farysia itapuensis. The sequence continues at coordinate 45,715 of JALBYC010000041.1, read as the reverse complement.
AGATCAACTTCTGCAAGGAGGGTTGCATAAAGCAGCGTCAGACCGCCGGCGAGCATACTTCGAAGCGCTCCTTCACTTCTCGTCTGCCCTCGAAGAGCTGCTCATCTCGACTAACAAGGCTAATGGTACTTTCCAACAGGTCCAGGTGCTACAGCCAGAAGTTGCCGGCAGTGCGAGACAAAGTCGAGCAACATTTCCTCCGAGAGCGCAGGCCAATTGCACCGCCAGAGAGAGTTGCCTTCCCTTCGGATAAGCCCACGCGGAAGCGGGAGCCGCGGTTACCACCACGCAGATGTAGCTGCAATAGTTTAAACGAGATCCTCATTCGTCTACACATAATAACTTGACGAGCATTAGTATGATAAATCCCCATGTATATGATCCATTCAGTGACTGAGCGATGTGGAAGAAGATCTCTTTGTGGCTCTATCATGTGAGCCAGATTTGAGAGATAGCAGCATATTTACTCAAGTCAAGCCGTATCATCGTGGCATTCGTCGTCTTCCGACTTCGACAGCCTCGAAAACAATATGAGATCTCTTGAAGAATGGCGGGCCTTCTCGGATGTATTGTCGGGACTGAAGAGCAAATGCTGGTTATGTGCAGGATTGGACAGCAAACGCACGCTATTTGCGATGCAGAAGAGAAGTGGTGTTAGCGTGATCGAAGCGGGGAAGACTGTGTAGCACTATCCGGCACGGGCATTGCGCAGTTTTGCTTGACACCGGTGATATTGCGCATTCCGCAATAAGGTTAGCCAAGGCGTTTGGGTCATTTCACTTCACCAACGCACGCGCGGCCTGTCTGCTCTCGCAAGGATTGGCACACTGACGCCCACAATAGCTCTTTCCTCTTTACCTCCATTACGCTTTCCTCGCTAAGCTGCAGTTTTTGAACAGCGATCCTTTCCAGCAACCCTTTCCTGTCTTGTTGTCCTGCTGTTCTTGCAATTTGTTCTCTGCCGCCACCATCTCTCTGCCCTGATCGTGACTGTCACCTCTTTCTAGTCACATTCGCACACTCTTCTCCCAATTACACCCCTTTTCCCTTTCCTTTCTTCCCAATGTCTTCCAGCGCCAGAGCCCCTGTCGATGGTCCCGCGGCTTACGTGGGGATCTCCAAGGCTCTGGCTGCTTCCCTCAGAGAGTTCAGAGAAGACTCTTTACCCTTCGCCCGGCGCCGCCCGCAGGGCAAAAAGACCTGCCTGTGCCAGCCTGAGGCAGTTCAGTCCCGAGAGCATCTGCTGGTGACATGTCCTCTCCTGGTGGTGGAGCGCAACCCGCTGCTCACATTCCTCCCTGCTGCAGCCACTGTCGACGACATTCTGCAGGGGGGTCTGTATGCAGACGAGGCGCGCAAAGGCCAGTATCTTCGGGCGCTGAGCCGTTTCTTAGCCGCCGTGAAGGAGGTGCTCAACACGACAAATCGGGTGAATGGCACGTCTCTGCCGCACGTGCCGGAAAGAATTACCTTTGCGACGGACGAAGGGATGCGGAAACGCAGGAAGCGGTCCCCTCCTCGCTAAGTTGCGCCCTCGACCTCGTCGCCAGCATCGTATAGTTCATGAATGCACCTTTGCTGTTCATAGTGGTATCAAGGTGTGATTGCGTGTCTGCGTAGTCAAATAGATATAGATGGTGCGTGAATGTGAGCGCTAGGATTTTCTCAGAGGGGCCGTTCCGTTGTGAGTGCGATGCGGCGTTTCTTCTTGGGACCCTGGCCGTCTGCGGTGGGAGAGCTTGCTGGCTCGTTGAGTGCGAGGCCAAGGCCGGAGACTGCTGGGGTGTCGGAGGGAGCGAGCGTGCTCGCGGTCGAGTTTGAGGCTTTGGGAGTGTTGGGCGCTGAGGATTTGCCCTCGGCAATGTGTGCAGGTTGTGGAACGCCCGGTGCAGGTGTCTTGAGCGAAGGCTGAGACGCAAACGCATACGGCGTACCCAACTCGGCATAGTCAAACACAACAACGGAGCAGTAGCCATCGGTGGAAGACATCATGAGCGTCTGACCGTCGGGCGACCAGGATAGATCGGTAAAGCTGGCGTAGTGCATGTTGCTGAAACAGCAAATCGGCCCTGTCTGCTGCGTGTCGTAGATCCAGACGCTATCCTGAGTGGCCACTGCGTAAATCATGCGGTATGGCAGGCCAATCACGCTGATGCCGCGTGGCTGTGATTTCTTGTCGGAACTTTCTGAAGAGGTGGGATGGTCAGAGTGCAGCGAGACGCTCTTCTGCTTTCCAACTTCCAAGGGGATGGTGGGGTGAGGAGGGATGCCGTCATCGGCGGTGCGCGGTGTCTTGCGCAGCTCGTAAAGAATCGGCGAGAAGCGGACAACAAGAGTGGCCGTCTTGTGACCCGGTAGTACAGCGATGGGGGCGTTGGAGCGAGAGAGATTGCCTCGCGCGTACAGATACACGGCACTCTTGCTTCCTGGTGTCGCAGTCGAGCTCTTGTGTATGGTCGGACTTGCTGGTTGGGCGTCAAAGATGCCGCTTGGCGTCACGAGCAGAGCGCCATCGGGACTGAAGCTGAGTCTGCGGAAGAAGCCACTAAAGTTTTCGTCGCCGTACAGACGCATTGACGCCTTGGCTAGGGGTCCACCAATGCCAGAGGCAGCGGCAGCTTGCATGCGCTGCTGTGGAGATGGCGGAGCACGTATCGCGGGAAGAGGTGGAATGGGCGAAGGTGAGCGAATACTGCGAGTGCGAGACGCAGACCGACTCGCGCTGCCTCCTCTTGGCGCTGCTTCACTTGCAGCAACGTGCTCGCTCAATTTGCCATGCGGAGCCAGGGATGCTATACTTGTGGGGGGAGAGCCCACGTCAATGTTGCTGCCGCTGAAGCTGGATCGCCGACTGGGTGTCAACTGTGGTGGATTCATGGCATGAGTCGTGACGCCGGCGTGGGACGAAAAGGGACTTGGTGGTACCGAAATGCTGGGCGAAGGGGTTCCTGCTCGACCAGACGATGGCACTGCTACGGCGGAAGCGTTGGGTGCTGATGGTGTTGAAGCGCGACCACTATGGCTAGGATCCATGGGCGTGCTGCTTCGTTTTGATCTGCCGCGCAAGCTGGCTACAAAGCTCTCTCTCGCTCCTTCGCCATCACTGGTATGGCTTGCATGGCTGCTCGATCGTCGAGCCATCGGCGGTTTGGAGTGCGCATCCCAGATGAAGCCGGCAGAGCCGCCGCTTTTGCGGTGGAGATCCAGCTTTGAGTTCTTGCTGGACAAGTGAGAGCCGATAATCTCACTGCTGCTTTCGTGTTTGCGGGTCTGTAGGCTGTGAACGTGCACCGCTCTATCGCTACTCTGTGTCGCAAGAAACTCGTTGAGCGGATCCCATGCGATACCTTGAACATAATGACTGTGCTCGGATATCTCGCGAATGACATGACCGTCCTGTACGTTGATGATGCGGGCGACAAAGTCGGTTCCACCTACGGCCAGAGTTTCTCCGTTGGGACTCCAGGCCATGTCGTAGAGCTCTTGCGGGGTGGCACGAGTCATGAGCTTGACGCGCCAAAACTCTTTCTCGAACTGACCTTCGCCTTCCAAGCTGGAGAGCGAGTCACCAAAGTGGGGCTTGCTACGATCGCTGGGAACCCAGAACAGGACATTGCCGTCATCACCAGCCGTGGCTAGTAATTCACCTTTGGGGCAGAATCGCACAACATTGACGACTCCAGAGTGCCGCGACAGGGTAGCTAGATACTCGACGCGAGGTGGGTGAGGTGCAATGACGGCAGATCCAGAGACAGAGGCAGCACTGGCCATGGCAGCTGGTGAAGGTATGTTGGGGTGCACCATCCAGAGTCGTGCATTGTTGTCACCTCCGGCCGTGGCCAGACGCCAGCTCTGCCCTCCAGCCGAAACAGGAGGGTGCGCCGTCTTTGAGGAGGAGGCGGTAGCTGACTGCGTAGACTCGAGCTCAGACAGAGCTCTGCCGGGTGCAAGACCTGCAGCCTGGCCCATGTTGAGGTCAAGAACTCTGCGAAGATGGGGTTGCGAGATGGGCTGAAAGGAGCAGCTGTAGATGGGCTGGGTGTCATGCCACCGGATCTCAAAGGTGACAGAGCGCACCATGTTGCTGATCGTCGCTATACGGGACAGAGAGAAGAAGACTGGGCAGAGGAGGGAGTGGGTTGGCGTATATATTTTGCACTCGCCCGCCTCTAATTTTCTACCCGCGAGCACGGTCCAGGCCAACACCCCCATCCCTCGACCACCCTCTCATGGCGACGGCAAAGATCGCCACGCTGGCCATTCGTACGCTGGCCAAGCCCATCGCGACCCAGCTCAAGAATCAGGCCGCTCAGCATGAGACCTTTCGCAATATCTGCATCGCATTGGCACAGCGCATGCACCGAACGGAAATGGCCCTTCGCGTCAACCTGCTACCCAACGGTGTACCGCAGAAAGTCCGTCCACTCAACGACGCCAAAGCAATAGCCAACGGCGCAAACGCGATATCGGAAGGCTTTCTCTTTGCCGTCGCAGCTGCACTCATCCTAGGCGAAACTTATAGAGGATCTCGCAAGAATGCAAATCAGAGAGATCGCACCGAAGATTCGTTGAATCAATTGCGCGAAGAGGTCGAGAAGTTGGCCAATCTCTTGGGTCTCAGTCTCGAACAGCTAGACTCGAGAACGCTCGGAGACCAAGCGCAACAAGATGGGGAAGTGACCGAGGAGGTTGATCCATCATTAATAGAAGCTAGATTGCACATCTACCAGGCGCAGCAGGAGCAAGAAATTCAGAGCAAGCGTACGCAGGCTGCGGTCCAGGTGCTGTTGCGACTAGCACTCAAGAACCAGTGGGTAGCAGGCAAGGAAGCTCTCGAGCTCGAGGGCATCCTCAGTGGCACAGAACCAGCGCCGCCAGTCCCAAGCACGCACACCGTGGAATCCTCGGAAGTGTCCCCGCCTTCCGAAACCGTGCCCTTGTCCATCGTGCAGCAAGTTGCACAAGAACGTGCAAGAACATTGGCAAAACAGGCTCGACAAGATGTAGCGTCAAACCCAGCCAGCCAGACCGACCCAAGTCTGTCCTTGGTCGAGCTTCTGGAGCAGTACCAACAGAAAGTATAACACACAAAAACTGCAACAAAGGCAATCGTATAATTAAGCAGAGAGCACTGGGCAGTGTCTCTCGCAACAATGTACAGGAAGTGGGGAGAAAGTAAGAAAAAGGACACGCAGAATAGCCAGAGTCTGTGGAGACTGCTGCTAGCAGCAGCAGCAGTCGGTATCATATCGGCTGGGTATTTGGTTTCCGCGGTAACACATCATCGTCTGCACCTTAGCCAGCTCGGGGTCGGACTGCGATAGCCTCGTACTGAGTGAATCCCAGAACAGTGGCGGTGGCCCAGATCTGTAGGTCGACGCCAAGGTTGGCCATAACATAGTCGTACGACAGAGCCGATCGAACGCCATGAAGCAGTGTCGACTCCGACACTTCTCCAGCCGCGACGCCCAAAACGGCAGGGGAAGGCAGGCCGATGGCACCCAAAGCGCCGCGAGGTAGGATTCGTCCCAGGAAGAAGAGAGCGGACAGACGCGCAAGCAAGAAGGAGAAGGCCGAGGGCTGCGATCGTCGGTCAAAGGTGACCAGGTGAGAAACAGCCACGGGAAGCAACACAGTGTACAAGGCCCACAGAGCCAGCGGTCGGTAGAAGGCAAAGCTGATCAGCGCTCGTGGGTTGGGCAGCGTGACGGCGCAGTGAGGGAGGTACCCGCTGATGCCATTTTTCGGGTTGATGACGGGAATCTTGGGACCTCTGCTGCCAAACGAGTAGTACGAGGTGGGCATCGTGGCAAGCACGAGGAGGATACCCTCGAATGCGATCAAAAGACGGATGAGGTTCTTGGAGTCGCTTAGCCAGCCTCGAGCCTGGCCAACAGCCTTGGTGCCATACTGCTTGACCTTCTTGTATCTCTTGGTTGCCTCGTTCTGCACTGTCTGGAAGCCGGCCGTCACCTCCTGCTGAACATCCTGAACTTCGCTCGTTAGCTCGTTTGCAGTGGATCGAGCATTGTCAGACAGCGAGTCGACAATCTTGTCGAGCGACTTGCGCGCCTTGAGACTCCGCTGCTTGACCGAGTTGGCCAGATCAGTTGCGCTCGACGCGAGGGGGCTGAAAGGGGTGGAGGGTGTACCGACGCTAGCACGTTGGGTGTGCTTGCGAGGCGATCTAGCGGACGATTCGGGTGAGTCCGATGCATCCGAATCACTGTTGGCGCGAAAAAAGAAAGTTAGCCGCGAGAACATCATGTTGAAGGACGCGTTGAAAACTTACGCGTTCACGCTGCTGGATCGAGCAGACACCTTGCGTCGTTCGACAGTGTCGAGGCTGTCGAGCAAACCCTTGAAACTGCTGTCCGAGTACAGACGGTCCTTGTTACCGATCAGATGGTCGCGAATCAGGTCTTCAAGCTCCTCCTTCTTGTGCGACTGGGGATCGATGCCGAGTGCTTGAGCAATCTCGGTGAGCTCGCCCTTACGCTTGGCTTTGAGCGAGCCTTTGAACGGAGTAGAAGGCATTGCAGGATTGCAGGATTGAGCTAGGGGAAAAGCGGATGGAGGAGAGGAGGCGAGCGGATGGAATGCACAAATGGATGGATGCACAAGCAGGGTGGAGGACAAACGCGAAAATCACCGGCACTTCGCGACGGTCCTCACTCAAAGTCACGCACCATTATCGGGTCACAAATCAAGTCGCACGCATGGCGTCGCCCTGCCTGTCCACCATCGGGAGGGCTCACTCACGCACCGCATTTAGCACGCATGTGGGGCATGAGCATGACGCACTTCGCGAATCACTTTCCTAATCGGGCAAGCCGACATACGTCAATCAAAAAGCGCGTTTATTTTGTTAGACTAAAGACAATTATGTAATGCTGACAAGCTCCGTCAGGGAAGACTCCCGGCTATGTGGGACATTCAGGACCCTTTTGGCCTTCTGGCCATCAAAACGGTGCTAGACGCCAGCATGTCACAAGCACTGACACTGTATCCGGTGACGGCGTTCACCTTTACGACGAAAGAGATGCAGCCGGAAGAGGATCCATCGGTGGCGGCTCGTTTACAAAGACTTCAGAACAACTACGAAGATCTAGGGATGAGGCGTACAGTCGAGGCTGTTCTCGTCGTACACGAGCATGGACACCCCCATGTGCTGATGCTTCAGATTGCCAACGCTTTCTTCAAGCTGTAAGTTACCGCAGAAATGCTTGCGCTTGAAGCCATGCTGACTTGGTGCATGAGTCTAGTCCAGGCGACTATTTGAGACCAGAGGAAGATGAGGTGGAGGGCATGAAGGCCAGACTTGACGAACGCCTTGGACCAGTAGATAGCGAACCGGCATCGTTTGGTCCCAACGGCGAGGGGAGAAACAAGGACGATGGCGATTGGGAGATTCACGACTGCATGGCTCAGTGGTGGCGACCAAGCTTTGAGACATTCATGGTAGGTCGACATTCACCAAACCTCTGGGATTGCCCACTCACTCCTTGCATCTCAGTACCCCTACGCTCCACCGCACATTACCAAGCCAAAAGAATGCAAGAAGTTATTTCTCGTAACGATCCCGCCGTCCAGTAAGTTCCACACATGCAAGTGACTGACCTTGTCTGGCTGACCCTTTGCTGCAACAGAGGTGCTGGCGGTACCCAAAAATATGAAGCTTCTCGCAGTTCCCTTATTCGAGCTGTACGACAACGCGCAGCGATACGGCCCACAGCTTGCTGCCATCCCGCACTTGCTATCAAAATACAACTTCATCTACTCCGACTAGTCTCCTTACTTGTAACAAATCAGAATGGGCGCAACATTGGTATTGACGCAGATAGTAGTACATGTGATTTTGTGGTTATGAGAACAAGAGAAGAGGGAGGACAATTTGCGAGTGGTAGGAAGCGGAAAAGAGAGTCTTCCAGTGCGATCGATGGGAATCGCATCTATGAGTCGCCATACATACGAGGAGGGCGAGAGTGAAGGTGGTCTTGTAGCATCGACGATAGTCGTAGCATGCAAAAGCGACCCGGTGGAGGCACAAAAGTCTCGGACTTGTGCGGATGCTGCGAGAAACTGCTGTTGTGTTTTGGTAAAGATGCTGCGTGCTGGGTGTGTGTAATTCAGACATCCCGCCAGCGCTTGTCGAGTGTGTAGCCCATCAGGGCTTGCGGAACTCGGCCAAGACTGGAAGAATGAGGTTGAAGGCCTGGTAAATTTCTTCTCGAACTTTCGCACCGGTCAAGACGATCTTGCCGGAAACGAAGATGAGGAGAACGACTTTCGGTTTGACCATGCGATAGATCAGGCCCGGGAACAGTTCTGGCTCGTACGAAGAGTAGACACCGTGACTGTAGGCGAGACCCTCCAATCGGATGGGGAAGCGAACGTCACATGAGCCGACAATGTTTTGGATTTTGAACTCGCTGAACTTGGCTTCAAAGCCGAGCTTCTGGATAATGCGGGCGTACTTGCGACTGGCGAGACGGCTGTCGTCTTCCGATTTGGCACCAGTGACCACCATCTTGCCCGAGGCAAAGATCAGCGCTGTGGTTTTCGGTTCCCGGATTCTCATGATGACAGCGGCGAATCGCTTGGGGTTGTACTCGGCATTACGAGCGTGAAGGGCAATGGTCTTGAGATCTAGTCGAACTTCGAGGTTGACGGTGGCGACGATGTTTCTACACAAGATAGCACGGATGTCAATGCCGACTTTCGCTAGATGCACAGCTCTACACAGATATACTCACTGCAACGTTGGCACAATACCGTGCACGCTCGAAAGACCCTGCTCAAGATTTGATTCCTTGCCCGTCACCGCAATCTTCTTCTCCTCTTCGCCAACGCCAATGCCGTTGCCGTTCATCTTGGAATGTGTACCATTTGCACCAGCATGGCCTCCGTTTCCGTTGAGGTGTGCTGGATTTGTGTTGGAAACACTGCCAGAGCCCGGCAGGGCTACTCCTCCAAAAGCCATTGAAGACTGATTGTCGGAGCGGGATGGATGTGGTGAAGAGGGAAGGGCGAAATTTTGGATTTCAATTTGGGGGATGGGGCCGTGTATACCCCCTGGTATATATACTTGACGTTCTTTTTTTTCAGGACACTGGCCAGATGCTGTCGTGTATTTTCGATCCAACTTCCAGCACATCGCGGCGCGTCCGATTGCTGCGCACTTTTCAACTTTTGCTTGTCGCATACAATTTAGCGCGTTTGGTAAGGGCCCAGAGTGATTAAAATTGAAATTGCTATTGCTATTTGCTAGATGTTTAGATATTTTTGTTAGGCTATTAAAAGCCAAAGTGCTCTGTGATGAGGCAGACTTGGTCTTGGTGTGGGCGTCGCCCTCGCACGAGCTCGGCCTGAATAGAAGCGACGGCATTGGATGTGTCTTTAGCCATGCCTGTGGGACCACAGGCCACTACGGCAGTGGAACGAGAATTATGAGGGTGGCTGGGTTTAGGTGACTCGACGTCAGCTTCCTTCCTAGTCCGAACAAAGTCGGCAACATATGAGCCGACATCTGGATGCCGACCCGTGTAAAGATCCCATGACGCGGGAACTGCTACATCGTTCGCTTCAGTCGACGTTCTGCTGATATACAGCGACACTTTAAAGGCGCCGGGCGGAGCTAGTGCTTCGACAACTTGGAGCTGGGTCGTTGCCCAGGCAAGGGAGCCAGAGTCTCGAATCGACCATACTAGATGAGCATGTTGAGTGACAATCTTACCCTGTTGCCACTGCCAGGCCAACTGGAGTAGCGAAGCGAGAACGAAAGTGATGCCACTGCCACCAGCAATGAACAATACATCGCTATAGCGCGATACATCTGCGTCTTGGCCGTAGGGGCCATCGACGATGGCGTACAGCGAGCTCTTGGCCTTCAGCCCGTGATCTTCCGGATTTGCATCCTTTGCTTTCTGGTGTAACTTTTTCGTTAGCCCATCTTGAGCTTTGGCCATGAGAACAATGGTCGAAAGCAGCTGGTGACGGTCTGTCGCAGGCGCTGAGACGATGGTGAATGGATGAGCTGACCACGGTGCCATGCCAGGGAAGCGCACGAACACATGTTGACCTGCCTTCCAGCGAATAGGCGATTGAATTGTGAGCTTGGTAAGCTGTTCCGGAAGAGCTTCGATCTGGCATTTGGACAACGACAAAAAGCTATTCTTGCTGAGCTGTCCCGCGTACCGCAGGAAGACGGACAGCATGTACATGGCGGCAGTAGCCCACAAATATCGCCATGAGGTCAACAAATTTTCGCAGTGGACAAACATGTAGCCAAGAAAGACGATAGCCACTGGCACATGGATCAGCAGGAACAATTCGTAGCTCCTCTCTCGAAGTCCTGTGGCACTTGCAAAACATAGAACAAATAGACACGCGTAGGCAATGACACCCGTTGTGTTGATGTAGTCGGAGTAAAAAGACTCGCGTAATGCTGCGGATCCGCCCTCGGACAGCGGTTGATAGATAAAGGGGACGGCATGGACCGTTGCCATGAAGAGCATAAAGCGTGCCATCCACTGGTGGTATATTTGAAGCCGTTCGTGACTGGTGCCGGTAATCATCGATATAAAATTCACCTTGGAGCCGAGCACGTAGATGAAAGGCATCAGACCCAACGCCATCATTCCGGAGCGTAGGGCCAGTGGAGGGCTGCCGAAGCTACGGTTGTCGCGATAGTATGGCTGGACGACAAATGCCCAGATGGTAAAAGAGAGCATGAGAACGCACATGAGAAGAGTCGCACCTAGAGCTGGCAGTCGAAAGTTGATACAACCTAAGCGACGCGATGGCAGCTGTCGATATGCTAGGAACCTGAGTGTTGCTGTGAACCGTGACACGCTAGTAGCACCAGATGATGAGGTTTTGCCATGGAGAGAGCGGCTCCAACGTGCATGCAACGAGAAGAGTGCTGCAATCAGAAGCACGATCGAAACTGTTGCGACGACGGCTTTGGTATATTTGGCCTGCCCTGCCCAGGGATCTCCGGTGCGTGTGTTATGGACCAGTCCCAGACCGGCGGTCGAAGACATCTGTCTCTTGACCACGTCCATTAGTCGTATACGGTGATGGTGGTGTAGATTGCAGCAGGACCACAAGGTGAGCACTTTTTGAAGGGGTGGGCCGGAACGTTAATTGCCAGTCCGGAGCGTTTTGCAGTTGACGCCAGAAACGCTCCGAGCAAAGCTTTGGCCGCTTCATGCCTGTGCTTGCAGCCGTAGGGCCGCGAAGCTTGCACGACAAAGCTGACCAGCCCATTGTCAGGAAATGGACCAGCGCATCAAGCCTCGCCGCAAGTCTGGCCCTGCAATACCATCCAACGACTGCATCAAACTTAAGGCGAGAAGCTTTTCTTGCTCTTGCCTCCTGCAGGCTCGCTGTCGTAAAATCGGAATTGGAGCTCGTGTGTAAAGTGCGCTTCACACAGTTTGTACGCCCTGTGTGAATAGGGTGCAGAATGCGCTTGTCACAGCTGTCGCACAGCGTGCAATTTGTGTGTCAAGCAGCGATTCTCATGTATGCGCCTCAGAATCACAATCACACTAGTGTTACGCGACAATAAACGTCACTTGATTTTGCAATACATTGACCTTCCGCTGTTCATTTCGATCCGCCTGAGTGCAGTGCCTGTGTGTGCACCTGCTGAGCGCAGTGCCTGTGAGTGTGCCTCCTAGCGCAAGTAGAGCATAATTCGAGGCGCTAGTTTTGCTGGTCTTGCTGATCTTATAGTCTTGCACTCTTGCACTCTTATACTGCACTCTTGTACTCTATACTCTATACTCTTGATGGGGAAAATCCAAGTCTAACAGTCTTCTCCGTTTAAGGCCGGACCGTGCATGCGTGCGCCGTGCGCCAACTAGCTGTCGGCAATGCACATGACTTACCTACTTACCACATCAGTCTGAAGCATTCCCATTATGTCTATTCATCCTGCAAGTGAGTTTCGAAGGCATCAATACTTGTGCGGAAAAGTTCGAGTTGCTGACCGAAAAGCTTCCTTTAAAATAGTTCGAGCCGGCAATGTGGCCGTCATCAGCGGTGGGGCTAGCGGTATTGGTCTGGCTGCCGCAAAGTATTACCTCTCCCAGGGCATGAAGGTCGCGATCGGCGACAAGGATGAGAGCAGTCTCAAGTCGGCCGCTGACCAGCTCTCAAGCCAGCAGAAGAATGTCTTTACGGGCCCCATTGACGTGTCGAACCAAGAAAGCGTTTCCAACTTTCGCAGCTCAGTAACGGACGCTTTCCTCGGTGCCAAGGTGTCGGTGCTGATGGCTAACGCAGGTGTCGCCGGGCCTACCAAAGCATCGAGTGCCGAGGGATGGGAGCGCATCCTGTTCACAAACTTCTTCGGCGTTGTCAATGTGTAAGTACATTGCTAATCACTGCGATGAGACCATTTTCTCACTGACATTCCACACAACAGCTGCCAAGCATTCCTCCCCGTGCTCAAGAGACATGCTGAGCCAGCACTTATAATCAACACCGGATCCAAGCAAGGTATCACCACGCCTCCCGGATCCGGACCGGCATACAACATCTCCAAAGCAGCTGTTAAAGTCTATACCGAGTCGCTTGCCCATGAGCTCCGACAGGACTCATCGACAAAGATCGACGTCAAGCTTCTCATTCCTGGCTGGGTGCATGTGAGTACGATTTTCCGCGATAAAGTAATACAAGCGGCTGACATAGTCTCCTGATTTAGACCGGACTGACTGGAGCCAATACTGGCAAAGCTAAGCCTGAAGGTGCTTGGACTCCCGAGCAGACGGTTGAGTTCATGGTACAGCGGATTCAGGCTGGGTCCTTCTACATTTTGTGTCCAGACAACGAGACACCCCGCGAAATAGACCTTGCCCGAATGGAAGTAAGTTGCAGAATCCTGCTACGTTTGCAACTACATGCTGATGCATCTCGCTTTTCCCCCTTTTAGTGGAATATCAACGATATCATTGAAGACCGACCTGCTCTGTCCCGCTGGCACGAGGACTGGACGCCCAAGTTTGACGAGTTTGTCAAGAACAAAAAATAGGCAGAGCTCACTCAGCTGCGTCGAAGTAACTGGAAATAATAAGTTGGAGCTGTACCTATTCATGTCCGTGCGCGTCATAGCGTGGAGGTTCTTTGCCGTTGCTCGTTTCTCAACTTGGGTCGCTTTGACAGCGCTGCGCATAGCCCTTCCTTCTTTCCCTCCAACACCTCCCCTTTTCCGTCTCTGCTTAGCGCTTTGCATCCTTTTCCATCATGACGCTGTACTACAGTATCGTTTTTGCGCTGCTGTGCTTCGAGATGGCCATGTTCATGGTCCTCATCGTGCCTCTGCCCTTTACTTGGCGTCGCAAGATGTTCCATTTCCTAGCCACCAATCCGATAGTGGCCAAGCTTCAGTACGGTCTCAAGATCACATTCATGTAAGCACTGCAACAGAACATCGCTGTTCACCCTGATGCTGACCTTTCGAACAATCTCAGATTTGTGGCAGTGTTGTTTGTCGACGCCGTCCAGCGAATGGTCAAGGTGATGAGCGAGGGCGAAACAGCAAGAGACACGCGTGGCGTTCAGGATGTTCGCACGGAAACCAACTACGCTGCTCGAAAGTTCTACAGTCAGCGAAACATGTACCTCACGGGGTTCACCCTTTTCCTCAGCTTGTAAGTTCCAACCATGCCGTGCAGCTTAGGACAACTGCCTAACCATCTTTGTCTTCATAGAATCCTGTCTCGAACTTACTCGCTGATCCTTGACTTGATCAATGCGCAAGAAGAACTTGTCGCTCTCAAGAAAGGTGTACGTATTGTCCCAGCCTTAGCTATTGCGCTCACGAAGATTGACTGTTTCGTTTCGATCCTAGGGAAAGTCTGCTGGCACAGGAGCTGAGATCGAGAAGAAGTATCAACTCGAGATTGGTAAGTGCAAAGGCGATGACATTTAAGATGTTTGGGTTGTTGACGATCCTGTCCCTGTCCACAGATACGCTGAAGAAACAGACTAAGCAGCAGCAGGATGAGTACAACCGTCTCAGTGATGAACTCAACAAGGCTACGGGCAACACTTCTACCAAGAAGGACTAGCGGTCTCAAAGCAGACGAGATCGCATCCGCTTGCCCAGTAAGGAAGGCCTCTGGAGCTCGAATTCTCTTGGTCTACATCAAGTATAACATACACTCGAAGCTAGTCTTGGATTCAGTGCCCAGTGACCTAATGACTATTGCTGAAACTCCTTTGTTACGGCTTCATTCTGGCTGGCACCCATCGTCGAATGGCAACTTCTTTGATACTGAAAGTTTGACCAGCTTTGAGAGACTCGACAAAAGCAGCGGGCGAGTCCAACATCGAGGGAGGACATTGTTTCACCGATGGCACGTGTACGTGGGCAAGGATGAGGGTCTTGAGCACCTGACTCTGAACACGGTTGACTGTGCTGAACCAAACCCAGTCTTTCTCACCTGCGTTGGGATGTGGTGGAAACGGGCTGGTTTCTATGTCTGTCGGATCTTGATAACAGGGTACAATGATTACAGCAAACTCGGCATGGGAGAAGACTGGACCTCGTTTGTAAAGCAGCAGATCTGCGCAGAACTTGATGCCCGTCTTGACTACCCATCCCAATGAGCGGAAATGATGGTAAGCAACGTAGTTGATCAAGAATGGATTGTCCGGCCGTGCGTATAGCGTGCGCAAGTGTCTTTCTGCCAACCCTCGCTCTCTGAGATCCAACAGTGGCTGTGGAAGTGAAGACTGCAGGCAGAAGCGGTAGAATTGGTCGAGCGTCAACGTCTCACCGTGGTCACTGTCCGAGTGTATCTCGAGACAATCGAGCATACCAGCGAGGAAGAATGTCTCGACGAGCGAGAGCTGCATCCTCTCCATGTCTATCACGTCAATGTCTCTTGGCGTTTCTGTCTGTGATGCGAGGCTCTCGATACTGTTGTTTTGTGCAAGCGGTTCTGCTCTTTTAGCTTGGTTCGCCTTGACTTCTTCCGAGAAATACTTTAGGCCTTTGATACGCGCCTGACCAGGAACGATGTCCGGCACTTCTTCCTCGCCTGTCCAGAGTGTCGTGGGCGCGGCCGAATCTGTATTTGCCAAAGCACCGTCCTCATCAGCTAGCTGTTCCTCCACCTGCCGCTCGATATCGGCCATGAGCTTGTCATGTGACGCTCCGGGAAGCCTGTCCTGGTCGGTGACTTGTCCGCCAAGAGCTGTGATACCGTCTGGAAGCTGTTGACCAGCGCGGACTGCCGCTCGTGCCCGCTCAATCTTGAGGGCTTTGCGTTCTTCTCTTCTTTGCTGCGTCAATTGCTCTGCCGTGAGACGACCTTTGCGTACTGCATCGATTTCATTAATGCGCCGCTCTCTCCAGGCTGGCTCTGATCGAGACAAGTTTCCCTTCCCAAAAAAGCCCCGCTGCCAGAGTAACCTGAGCCCTTGTTCCATGTCGACAACCCATACCGTCTGCAAATTTGGGTCATAAAACACGTGTACTCTTTCCCTCGTTGCGACTGATGCGTCGACCGACTTTGTTGCGGGTGTATAGTAGCCCAAAGTCGCGACAGTACATACTGCACTCCATAGGGAAAAGGACGGCGTCGAATCTGGCAATGAGTCGAGGTGCGCAGGGAGGGGCCGAGAATATAGCTGATTTTTTAACGTAGATGCCTTCTTTCCTGCTCCTGTGATGCGAGAGCCTGTATTCACAGAGCCGTTATTCGAGCCTTCGGCATTGTTGTACGACCACCCGGTCGTGTTCCTCTGTTTCGGCATGGTGAACCCTGTTGCGAAGGCGAAAGGGCACCAAAATGTATACTGTAGGGGAAAAAATGGATTATGTCATCCTGACTGAACAATCAAGCGGCTTTCGAAGGATGGTTTTTGGTGGCAAGGTGCCTCGATATCCACGCCGCAACCACCGACATCCCACAATTTTGCCAGCTATGTCAGTCCAGGGCCCAACCAAGTCGCAAGTGCTGCAACTGTACAGGAAGTACCTGCGTACATCGCAGTCCTTTGTAAGTGTTGAACTGAGCATGCCACAATCTACGCAGACATTCGCTGACGTTTCTGTTTCCGCTCCGCCATAGTCTTCTTACAACTTTCGTACATACTTCTTGAGACGTTCCCGCGATATGTTCAGATCGACATTGCTGTCTAAGGAACAAGCTGCTTTCTCGTCCCCATACTCCAAAGCAGGCTCAGCCACAGCCAAAGTCTCGCCGTCGTCACTCGTATCACCAGAAGCTATCAAGCAGCCCTCTGGCACTTCCGAGTCCGTCTCAGCAGCGGCATTAACAGACGCGCAGAAGCTTTCCAAGTTCTATAACACCGCGCTCGAAGACCTGAAAGCACTCCAACGTTCCGCGCTCACGAATCGATTGTACGAAGGCGAAAAGCTGGTGGTGGAAACGCCTAAGCTGATTGTCGGAGGTGGAGGAGCGGGTGCTGAAGCATCCGAAGGCGGCGGAGGTCAGCCTGATGCTGGTCCAACCAGCTCTGGCGGTGCACCTCCCAGCAGCTAAAACTCACTTCAGCCACAGGATTGACAATACATACACTACTATCTGCAAATAATGCCGTGATCTGGTAATTCCCAGTGTATGCAGTGCGAACTCAGATTCTACCAGTGCAGGTTTCGTTCAAGAAGGTTTGCAGCTGAGTTTTGTGATTGAATGCTGGCCTTAGTAGTATCCTCGTCCGCGCCCTCGACCACGTGCACGGAAGGGACGCCCTCGACCTCTGCCTCTGCCACGGCCTCTTGCTGCCAGACCGGGCATGTTTGTTCGCTTGGCTGTGACCTTGATCAGCCGTCCTCGAAAGAGAGACTCGTTCAGAACCACAGCGTTACTGACCAGTGAAGGGTCTGCAAATTCGACGTATGCGTAGCTACATCATTCCGAAAGTCAGTCAGCTGGCTCTACTATCACTTTCAGAGAGATTACTTACCCTTTCGGATGACCAGTGAACTTATCGCACAAGATTGTGACTCTATTTATCGTGCCGCAGCTCTGAAAGTGTTGCTGTAGCTCTTCTGGAGTAGCGCCATAGTCAACGTTGCCAACGTATATACTTCTTGAATCCACCTCTTCTCGCTCCTCTTCGGATGGATGAAGATTGCTTCCTGCTGCTTCGCCTGCTGCTTGTTGCATCTCGCGAAGCTTGGCCGCTTCAGCTTCCATCTCGGCCACTCTTTGCTTCATGGCTTCGATCTCTGCATCCTCGTCGCCCATCATGCCGTCCACTTCCGAATCGCCACTGGCTGCAGGTATAGAAGCGCCAGCTGTTGCTGTAACATCGTTGGTGACGGCCGTCGAAAGCGAAACGTCCTCGTCCTGACTCGTCATCGTGATCAAACGCGGATGTGTTTGATGAGCTTTGCTATGACGAGCCTGCTGTCAGAAACGCAGTGGATGCAAGTGAGGAATGAATGAGAATCTTGTCTTCCGTTTCCCGCAAAAGCAGCGCGTCACGTGATACTTTTGCCCCTGCTCGGATGGTCAACGACACCACTCTGTACCACATCGACCGCCCATATACGCAACGCGGCAACTTATCGAAGCTATCCGCAGAGCTCCGACGCAGCACAGTCGCTTCTGAACCACTGCACATCGCGCGGATGCTCGAAGACGTGACCAACTAAGCCAACAACGACGGAGGGCGGTCGTTCTACGACCAGAAAGTCAAAGGAACACTCGTTTCACAATGGTTTCTCGTCCGCAGGCGTCAGCTGCAGAGTATGCTGGCTCGCATCTGTCCATGTCAGTCCTTGCACTACTTTCTGCCTCCGGATTTTCACGCTCATCGAGTTCCGCCGCCCAGTTGCTCTCCGAAGTAACGCAAAGATATATCCAGCTTCTGGGCTCGACGTGTGTTCAGCATGCCAATCACGCAGGCCGGACGACGGTGTCACCACAGGATCTACGCGCAGCGCTGGAACACATCATGGGAGGTGATCCGGTCGATGAAGTATTGGACTGGGCAGAGCAGGAGGGTAGACTCGGCCTTCAGGATCTTGCCGCCGGTCCTAGTGCCTCAAATGGACGCAGCCTGGCAATGACCTCGTCGAGCGATCTTCTCAAAGACCCGCTGCGTGGGAAAGATCTGGTGCGCATTCTTCGTGCCGGACGAGTTTCGGCAGAACCGGAAGCGATACACTACGACAAGCTCGATACAGAGACATACGAGCAGATGGCTGCTGAAACGCTTCTTCAAGAACATACGACAAATCAATACGTATGGAACAGCAACGGAGCTGCAAGCGACGACACGCGAATCACAGACTCGGATGACGAAGATGACAGCAGCCAGAGCGACGCCGCAAGCAGCACGTCGAGTCTATCGGTCCCCGGTTCTCCGGGTCGTTCATCCATCAAAAGGCATCGATCGACAGAATCTTCTTCAGAAAGAAAGTACGGTAGCACCGTCATCGACTACGTGCCAACCTATCTCCCGTTACTGCCAAGCTACAATGTCGATGACAAGATACCGACAGTCGACCCGAAAGTCGAAGAAGATCTGACGGCATTAAAGTCTGTAAACGTTGACCCAGAGTTTGTCGAAGATGAACGCAAACGAAAGGAAGCAGCGCAAAGACAAGCAGAAGAGCAAGCGGCAGCATTGGCTGCGGCCAAAGCGGAGGGAGAAGGAGACACACCTGCACCTCCGATCGAGAAATCGGCGGAAGAACGAGCTATCGAGGCTGAGAGAGCCTTTGAAGCTCTGCAAGCTCGAAGAGTACTTCGAAACAACTGGCGCGAAGCTGTTGCTTTCCCAGCATCGTCACTTGCCGTCTCTTACCCAAAGGAAGAGCTTCGAGACGTCGAAACTGCAACACAAGCGGCTTTCGAGGATGCGGCAGGAGCATCGTTGGCTCCTCCCACGTCTTCCTTGAGGGCTTTCGCCGCAGACTTTCAAGCATTGGCAGAAGACTCGACATCCAGTAGCAGTGCAGGCATCTTTTTGACGCCTTTCGGTGCAGCCTATCAAGATGCGGCCACAAAACGACGTAGACTCGCCCATGCAGTTGCTGATGCATCTCGCTATACTCCAAGCGACAGCCTGTATGCTTCTGTGCCTGCACGACCCTCTGTTGTCCCCTTCCAACCTGGACCAAGTTGGCTTGTGTCGACCTTACCTCCCCCGACGCTGTACGAGAACAACATCGAGGTGGCTAATGCGCTCTTGGCTCCAATGCTCACACCTTTCCGACCACAAGGCAGGCCAGCTGCCCTCATTCCTGCGTCTGGATCTCTCGTGCCTACTTTGGGTTACCGCCATCCGGCGCATCTGTCAATTGGTGCGCGTGTCGTATCATCGTCTGAACTGCTCAAAAAGATGTCGCGTTACGATGATCCAACTCCGTTGCTGGACGACAAGCATGCGGAACGCTTCTTCCACGGTGTGCCGGCCTCGCGCGATTTGCTGGGAGGGTCTGGAACGAGCAGCGACCTGTCTTCCAACATCTCCTCGACACGTAACAGCGGTGGAGGAGGTTCTGGAAGTGGCAATTCGACACTTCGACCAGCTCTGGAGAAATTGGTCTTGCAAATGAAGGAGAAGGAAGCCGAAATTCTCCCCGAAGAAGACAAAGAAGAGCTGCAGAGAAGACAGCAAGAGCTACAACTTCAATTACAAGCCGCCATGGCATCTGAAAACAGCGGCGGTGGTGCAATGGGCAAGGATTCAGCTGCTCTGTCGTCTGGACTGATTGCAGACAGCTATGCAAGCCGCATTCGCAACGGCAACATCACACTGGTCCACACTTGGGACTGGGCGCCAAGGGATCCCTACGACGCGTCTCTGCCTGGGAAACGCAATCGTGCAGTCGACCGAAGACCGGCTCCACCGCTGGCTTTCGACAAAAGGCCTCGAAGAGACACACTCCTCAACAATCCCGAGGTGGCGCCACCAGCAGCGAACGGCCGTCCAACAAACCAAGTCTAAGTCACAATGTACTCTTACTGTGTTTTCATACATGCGGTTTTCACTTGGTGTCAACGTGCAGATCTCGTACTACTGGCCATGAGCGGTTGCAGAAACCACGAAGGTTCCACTGACTGACCCTTTCTTGTTCGATACCAGCTTCGGTCACTGCACATGAAAGTATACCACATACATCAGTGACCTGCGCGAGTAACACCCTTGTTTTACTACTTACCACATCTGGCAACCAACGCGAAATGCTTGTCTTGTGGGACCGAGATATCAGCTTGCCATAGAGTCCAAGCCCAGCTCCAATTTTGTGTGCTTGTAGACGAAGGAATCTCCCGCTTCTGTAGCACAGCTTCGATCCAATCAACGTCTGAAAGAGATTCTAGGAGATCTTCTGACGACGTATCAGATCCTGGCTCCGGTACAACAGCCAGGTAGACATGTGCGGGCGGCGAACCGTCTTGTCCAACCGCATACCCTTTCACGTTGAGGGCGCCGTTGGCGGGGGTATCTACAGGACCGCTTTTGTATGGATGGGTGATCGAGCTGCTCGCTTCCAGTCTTTGCAAGGCTTTCTTCTTGTCAAGTTGCTCATGACGGAAAGTGTCGTCGTGGGAAGCTTGTTGGCGCCAACTCTTCTGGCCATCCGTTGTTTGGGCCGTTGATGGAGGAACGAGCTTTTTGTAGTCGAGTCGCATGGGGGGCGACTCGTTCTCTGACATACTGATGCGGAGACCTGACAACCACTTGACCCACCTCGCGCCAACATGGCCAGGAAGGACAGCTCGCAAGGGGGCCCCGTGACGCTGCAAAAGGGCTTCTCCGTTGTGCTGATAAGCTACGAGGCAGCATTGATTCGGATGCATCGCTGTAGTCAGTGGGACTGAAGACGCAAAGTACTCGGTGCGGGTTGGATCGTCAGACTCGCTACTTTCTTGTACGCTGAGCATGTGTAGATGCAACCCTCGACTCCATTCTGCGGCATCTGCTGCGATGTCCGCTTCGGATGGGGAGAGTCTCGAAAGGTCGGAGTGATGCTTGTACGGATCCTCGACGCCTGCTGCAAGTAGCAGCTGACGCACCGACGTCCCACCCCATACGACATTGGCAATTACAGCATTGCCCCATGAAAGTCCCTCTGTGTCTGACGAGAATTCTGCCCTTCGGTTTCCAGCGCATTCCAAGGTCGCGATAACCTCAGTCAGAGGGAAGTCCTTTTGCAAACGTCCCAGAGTCCAAGTCTGAGGTTGAATCGTGAAGGCATCAACTGCTGGATCGATTGACAAGCCTAACTTCCAAGACGAATTGTCATCATCGTTAGCGGCCACCGCTTGCACGATCGAGTCATGATTACGATTGAACACGAGCTCAGTAGGTGTGATGAATGAGCCTCCGAGACGCTCTGTGCTAGGCTCGGTGTTTAACGGATCGCTTTGCCGGACTACTTGCTCCTCTTCCGGCATTCTTCCAGATGGTGTTCTGACAAGGACATGTGGAGGTTATGATTTTGTTTGCAATTCATGACGAAAATATTCCAGAATTAATCCTGGGTTTAATCCATTTTGAGCTTACATGAGCAAATTAATACGTCCGAGAGAGGAGTAGTCAGGTCATTTCCATGATTTGATCCACAGCTCACAGATTTAAGCTATGTTTGGAAACGGCATGCACATAATTCGCAACATTCACCACGCCTGCTCATCACCGTCCTTCTGACAAGCAGCACGTACTTCAACATCACTTCGCCCTTTGCCAAGTTGGCCAGTCTTGAGCCATGTCGCACAACACTAGCGCTGCTCAGCATGACATCATTGTGGTTGGAGCTGGTATTGTCGGCTCGGCTCTAGCATACTCCCTGGGCAAATCTGGCCGACGGGTGGCGCTCATGGAGCGAGACTTTGACGAGCCAGACCGCATTGTTGGCGAACTTTTGCAACCTGGTGGAGTCAGAGCACTCTCCAAAATGGGCATCGTCGACACACTGGACGACATCGATGCCGTGCCCGTCGAAGGGTACCAAGTCTTTTACGGTCCCAGATCTGTTCCGATCCCGTATCCAGATGAAAAGTCTGGCGAAGCGGGCAAAGGTGTTCACAGCAACAGTGGTAAAGTCGAAGGCAGAAGCTTTCACCACGGCAAATTCGTTCAATCACTGCGAGCCAAAGCGCTGGATCAACCTAATGTCACTTCGTACGAAGCCACCGTTCGCGAACTGCTTCGCGGCGACGCTGGCCAAATCCAAGGCGTCAGCGCCAAGTGGAAGAAGGCGAAAGAAGGTGACTCTGAGACTTTTGATCTCCGCGCGCCAATCACCATCGTTGCCGACGGCTGCTTCTCCAAATTCCGACGCACACATGGCAGTTCAATACCGCCAATGGTCCGCTCCAATTTTGTTGGTTTGGAGCTCGAGGACGCCCCTCTTCCAGCACCACATCACGGTCACGTAGTTCTTGGTGACAGCGGGCCGGTCCTGTTGTATCAGATCGGTACACACAGCACTCGGATTCTCATGGACGTCGCTGGCGAGAAGCTTCCCTCGACATCCAAGGGCGACCTACAGCGACACATCAACGATAAAGTCATCCCACAACTTCCTGAACAGCTTCGCGAGTGCGTCAAGAGGGAGATGGACAAAGGTCAGCGACTACGCAGCATGCCCAACTCGTTCTTACCTCCAAGCATGCAGGGCCAGAGCGAACAGGTCAGGGGCGTCATCGTAGTTGGCGATGCCATGAACAT
This sequence comes from Farysia itapuensis, assembly GCA_023212645.1. Classification (NCBI taxonomy): domain Eukaryota; kingdom Fungi; phylum Basidiomycota; class Ustilaginomycetes; order Ustilaginales; family Ustilaginaceae; genus Farysia; species Farysia itapuensis. The sequence continues at coordinate 23,041 of JALBYC010000041.1, read as the reverse complement.
GCGTCATCCATTGACTGGCGGCGGCATGACTGTGGGATTGTGGGATGCCGTTCATCTCACAGAAGTGCTGGGAGGAGGAGCGTGGTCTCCTCTTCTTGGCTCCTCGCCCACAAACACTGTCCTCGACCTTTCAGACTGGGCAGTCATCAAGCCGGCGCTTCGAGCATGGCACTGGAACCGCAAGGGCCTCTCTTCGGTCATCAACATTCTCGCACAGGCTCTGTACAGTCTGTTTGGCGCCGACGATGCAAGTCTGGAAGTGCTGCGCGAAGGCTGCTTCAAATACTTTGAGATGGGCGGCGAGTGCATCAACGGACCTGTATCGCTCCTCTCGGGGCTGGCGCCAAAGCCGATGCTTCTCATTGGCCACTTCTTCGCAGTGGCGCTGTTCAGCATCTACGCCCTGTTTGCACATCCTCGATTCTATCCCAAGGAAAAGAAAATGCGCAAGCCATCAGTGCTCGAATACCCTGCTTTGGTCTGGAGATCCATCATGGTGTTCTACACTGCCTGCGTCGTCATTCTACCAGTCATCTTTACCGAGGTCAAGTCCAACATCCCAAGCTTCGCAGCGGCCGCTGAATCCGTTTTTGTGTCGCAAAAGACCCGAGGCAAGTTAGGTTTGGGAAGCAGCAGCGGCTTTGTCACGGACAATTTTGGCCTGGTCGGCGCTTCTGTTCTCATCATCGCCACCGTCATGCTCTGGGGCAACGCAAGGGATCCTGCTACCGCTAGAAATCTGTCAAATTGGATAGTGTTCCCAAAACTTTCTGCATCCAATTAGCAGCCACTTCCTCACACTTATACCCCAGCTCCTCTTGCGATCTTGCACACACAAACATCGCATAATCTATCAACGATCCAGTAATATGACAGCGTTCCCGAAAAGTACAGGCATGGGTATGACTTTATGGCTGCACGCGTGCCATTTTCTTGTCGTGTCCTCGTTGACGGGCCTTGTTGCCCTGTTTCTCTTTTTGTTTGGCTGATCGGTCCGTGCCGCTGTTACCGGTACCTTTGCCTCGTGTTGCGTTGGAAGATCCACCTCGACCTCCTTGACCTCTACCGCCACCTCTGGCGCCGAGAACTCGGCCACCGCGCCCTCTGTCCGCTCCCCATCTGGGTCTGTTTTCGTCAGAATCGCTTTCCTCAGCACGAAACTGCCCTCGTGCACTCAGAGTCGTATCAAGCTCAGCGTCGGTCGCCGCAGCGAGCAATCGGTCTTTCAGAGGATTGCGCTCGAACATGATGCCCCAGGACTCGATGAGATCATCACTCCAACCGGTAGCGTCCTTGAGATTTTTTCGATCCGCACTCCGTCGCATACTTTGGTCTGCTGAAAAGGACGCCGAGCCCGACTGGATATAGTGTCGTATCAGCGTTCGTTCCCGCGCGCGACTCGGATCCTCTTCGTTATCAGAATCGTGATCGTCGCCGTCTCGGGTGGAGAAGCCACTCCTTTCTCGGCCTTCATAATCCAAGTCCAACTCGTCTTCCACGCCGACTGTGCGCTGCGGCTCGGCGAAGGGATTCCACTCCTCGTCAGCGTCGCTTTCGTCATCTGCTGCCTCAGCTCGCGCCAGAATCGCTGCCTTCAGGTTTGCGGGAAGGTCTTCCACCTTTGTTGTGCGTTGCCTGAGCTGCACACCGGATGAAGCACCAAGGGAGGAGTCGCCAAACAGATTGGCTCTTGACTTGATGCGAGATGTCGGTGGTGCTGGGTCGATAGAAGACTGAGGAAGATGCTCAGGCGCACCGTTGATTGCGATTTGAGGGCCAGCTGAAATACTGTCACCGCCTTCGTCACCTTCCAGCAGCCTCTGAATAATGATCTCGACGTCTTGACCGCGGAAAGTGTCTCTCGCAAGGATTGCTCTCAGTCTGTCAACGCCAAAATGTGGCAGTATTGAATCGACAGTTGCAAGGAGCTCTTCCGACACTCTTTCCTCCTCAGAGTGAACAAAGGTTGCTGGGCCGCTGACAAGGGACCGAAGAGTGCTCCATACCGCCCCATCAAAAGCCGTGGATCTCGATGCAAGGTGGTTGATGGAAGTCAGTGTATCAGCAGACGCAGCTGGTAGCTCCGTTTTGAACAACGTTTGCGCAAGCAAGGGCCAAGATTCGGTGGTGGCGAGATCGGCAAAGACCGTGGAATGAACGAAAGGTTCAAAATCATCCTCTCGAAGCAATGATGCACCTCGTTCCAGCTCCGAAACTATACGATTCATGGGTAGGGGCCGGAGAGTCTGCAACAAGATAGAGCAGACTTGCGTGAGATTTACTTTGGCGACAAGACAATGCAATCGTACGTCCCGTTCGGAGACTGCTGTGCTGCCCAATTGTGTGTTGTGATCTTCGAGGAGACAATCGTTATCGTAGATGTCGAAGCAGGCTTCCAAGCAATCCGTGAGCGTTGAGCCTAGACCGAGCATCAGCTTAGACGGGCATGAAGCTAGAAGTGCAAGGAGTAGGTACGAGGAGGTCCGAATCGAATTCGCAGACTGCAACGTATCCTCGTTGACCGAGGCTGATTCTTGAAGCTGGTTGAGCAAGCTCTTGAGGATGCCTTCGAGTGTTGTGGAATCAAGCAAGCGTTCTAGGACTGATCTCGCTGAATGCGAAGCCAAGCCATGAGCTACAACACAGAGATCGATGAGGGAGCCATGAGTGGGCAAAAACGTTCGTACCAGCGACGGATCGCCGCGCTCGATCAAGTTTGACAGTACTTGAACAATCGCCAACACAGCAGAGTCATTATCCTTGCTCTGAGAGACCGGTACTATGGACGCTGCCTTGGAGACGGCTAGAGTGTGAAGTGCGCCGGCGAAGACACGGGTGATTTCAGGCCTTTGCAGAGACAGTCGGACCAGATCATTGACTTCCAGAGATGCCAGCGACACCACAAGCCCCAGCGCCAACTTAGAGATTGGTGTCGTGCCTGCATCTGTCATGATCGTGGTGACAATCCACGAAGAGTCAACCCCAGTGAGCTGCACGAGTACTTTTTTCTGAAAAAAGATCAATTCTCAACGTGGAGGGAGGCGTTTCCAAAGAACCATCGGCTAGGTCCGTGCTTTTGCGAAGCTCTAAAAGCATACGGCTTCAACGCCTTCGCGAAGCAGATCGTCAGGAGACTAACCCTTAGGTACCGCTGCTCGGATGTGGCATGTATGACTGGTGAGGAGACCGAAGCCCGTTGAGATGTTCCAAAGTCTGTGTTGCTGCGGATGTTGTGGTAGTCAATCTCAGTCATGCTTTTTTCCCACACCTTCCCAGCAGGCGTCGAAAATTCATCGGCATTCTTCCGCTCCTCGTGCATAATGTCTGGGTCGGGCTGGCATCTACCTTGATTGACCTCAACCAATCGCCCGCATTCAAAGCTTGGCTAGTCCTGCCTGCCTGTTGCTTGGTCTCCACACCGAATCAAAGAAAAAGGTGGCAGCTTTGACTTTCGGCGGCAAACATGCCTCGTCGTGGCCATCTGGGAGGTCATCGTGTCGTCATTGCTTCCCTCTTTCTTCCGGATACTGTTCACTTTGCACAAGAAGATTCGGACTCGGCTCTGATTGAGTCGCCAGAAGAGTCGACAGCTCCACCATCGCCAGACTCTGTCAAGAATGAAGCCCCGCTTGCCATACACGAGCTCTCGTCAAGACTGGCTGCCACCTTGCGCAATGAAGGAGAACAAGCTAGATCCCTGCCTCTGCCCTCGCTTTCTTCTTCGCACAAGCACCCGGACAAGAAGATCAACATGAGTGATCTCATGTATGAAGCATCGGCCATTCCGAGACTAGAGGTACGCGAAGATGGAGGCAGTCGGCCCTCGAGTCCTACTATTCATTCTCGGCGTGGGTCCGCATCGGATCATCCCCGAATGCTACCTCTTACGGACATTCCCGTCGGCACTGCTTCGGATCATGGCCGATCAGCTTCCTTTCCAGACAGTGCTTCCGCCTTGACTGCATCGCCATTGCCCAACGTGCATGGAACCAGCTCGCCAGCATCAAAGAGTCGACGCTCGAGCATGAACACAGGGGGGCCGAGTGGCAATGCTTTAGCTCCCCCCGCGACAGTACAGGATGGTACAGGGACTCGTACACCAGGTGGCCGAGTCGGTCTCACAACGCCTCTCAGCATCATCTCGGATCTGGCCGCTAAACGCGCCGGTCCCATCCCGCATCTGCCCGCCAAGGGGGATAGCGAGCGCCATCACCCATTTGGATCGGGAGCTGTGACGCCTATGCCCGGACACCAGACGCCCGGAAATGCAAATCGCCCGTCGGGGCTCAGTCGTCCTTTCCCGTCTACACTCAGCATGACAAAGGCTAATACTGCAGGTAGCAAATCCATGGGCGCTGGGCAATTTCCGACGCTCAAGAGCCTGGCTTCAGCGAAAACATCTGCATCATCTTCGACGTCGCCCAACGCGGCTCCTCCGTCGGTGGGAAATTCCCGTCGGGCAAGTCACGTCCCTGGCGAGCTGATGAACGACCATGGTAGGGGTGCCCCTACCGCTCCGCCGCCGTCCACTCCTACCGAACGTCCATCAACGCGCGAGCTGCTCGGTCACGCACGGACCACGGCAGCTTCACCTGCAACTAGCAAGAGCAAATCACAAGCCACAGGTGCTTCCGGGCCACCTGCTGCCCCCTCGGCCGTTTTCAGCCGTAATCGTAGCGTCAAACCTTCTTCAAAAAGAAGAGCAACTCGCCGAGCTTCGTCTGTCGGCCGTGCAGGTCTTGGACGCCGCGTCTCAGTTGCATCTGCTGAGAGTGCCACCGATACCTTTGCCGGCTCGTCTTTACCGCACTTTGAGTTCGCTCCAAACCCGTCAGCAAATGGAGGTCTGATCAACGCTGTGAAGAGCATTGAACGCGATCGATTGCGAGCTGGGAAGCTGTACGTCGGCACGCCTGGTATCCAGCTTGATGGCTGGCTTGGACCTTCGGAAAAACGAGAGCTCGAGGAGCGCTATCGATCCGAGTGCAGCTCGGTACCTGTATGGCTCAACGATGATGACTTCGAAATGAGCTACAGCCGCTTCTGCAAACAGATTCTCTGGCCTACATTTCACTACACTCTGCCGACGTCGAAAGGTCTGGAAGACGAACATGCCGCTTTTCAGGCCTATTGGGAGGTGAATCGACGCTTTGCCGATGCCATCGAAGACGCCTATCAAGAAGGAGACATTGTATGGATCAACGACTATCATTTACTGCTGGTACCCCAGATGGTGCGCGAACGTCTTCCGCACGCGACCATTGGTCTGTTTGTCCATATCGCTTTCCCGTCTTCCGAAATCTTTCGGTGTCTGAGCATGCGTGAGACTCTCCTCCAAGGCATGCTCGGCGCTGATCTAATTGGTTTTCAGACGCACAACTTTTGTCGGCATTTTCGACAAACGGTCAGTCGTATTCTGCAGCTGGAAGCCACTCCAAAAGGCGTCCAGCTGGAAGGGAGCTTCGTAACAGTAGCACCCTTCCCCATTGGCATCGATGTTCGCAGTCTCAACGCCAAACGTCAAGATCCCGAGGTCAGTGAATGGGTGACACAGTTGCGTCAAAAGTATGCCGGTAAACATATCATTGTCGGGCGCGACAAACTTGACTGGATCAAGGGTGTTCGACAAAAGTTGCTCGCCTTCGAAGCGTTTCTCCACGAACATCCCAAGTGGGTTGGCGAGGTTGTCCTCATTCAGGTGGCACTTGCAACGACGGAAGAAAACGAAGAGATTGGCGAGGCTACAGATGTCGTGTCCCGTATCAACAACAAGTACAGCACGTTGACGTATCAACCCGTCGTGTTTCTGCACGTTCAAGACATCACGTTTAGCCAATACTTGGCCCTTTTGACAGTAGCCGACTGTTTTTTGGCAACAAGCTTGCGAGAAGGCATGAACCTGACCTCGCACGAGTTCGTTGTTTGCCAAGAAGTACGTCATCGCCCATTGATTCTTTCTGAGTTTACTGGAACATACTCTGGCCTCCGAGCATGTATCGGCATCAATCCTTGGAACACTAAGCAGGTGGCCAACGCCATTCTCAAGGGTTTGACTATGGACGAGTCAGAGATGGTGCAGCGATGGACCGATCTGCATCGAGTCGTGGTCACACAGACAGCACAACAATGGATCACTTCACTTTTGGGCCACCTCGAACGAGCACATCTGGAGCAAGAGCGCCTGGACAGCATGTTTGTTCCCCGTCTTGAAGTGGCTCAACTGGTCTCTGAATGGCGAGCAGCTCACTCTCGTTTGCTGCTTATCGACTTGGAGGACACCTTGGTCACCTATGACCCGCTGGTTGCTCATGAAGCAGGCGGCTTCCAGCCACCGGAGTGGCTTCTTACCTTGTTGCAAGATCTTTCCGCAGACAGCAAGAATGTTGTCTATGTGACCAGTGGAATGGGTACCAACGACTTGGATCGACTCGCAGTCAGAACGGACACGGTTGGCTTTATCGCCGAAGACGGCTGCTTTGTCAAGCACCCCGGAGAATGTCACTGGAACAGTCTCGTAGCACCGTTCGATCTTCGACCAGTACGGGACATCCTGACCTACTTTACAGAGCGAACGCCACACTCGTATATCGAAGAGCGCGGGGCTTCTCTGTGCTGGCGTTTCTGGAACGACAAGGACGGAGCTCGAAATTCACACGAGGCGCAATGGGCACGTCGCCAGTCGGCAGAGGTGTCGAACCTGATACACGAAAGATTTTCGCATTCTCTACGCGTCGTTCCGGGCCAGAAGAGCTGCCTCATTCTTCCGCGTCACGCCAGCAGAGTGGCTGCAGTGCAGCACATTATTATGCAGATGAGCATTCAGGGAAGCATCCCGATGATGGGTCAGGTTAATAATGTTCCGCAGAGCCCGGTCTCCCACAAGCTGGGAGGCATGATGCAGCGGCTGCCTGATCAGCCACATCACCCTCCTCTCAATAGTGCTTATCAGCAGCCGTCAAACTACTGGCCGGTCCCAGAATCCTCGTTGCGTAATTCACCAGCCGCAATGTCGTCAGCTCGGCCACTGCCTGCTATCGCACGCTCACAGTCCATCTCTCAGCATTTGCCGCATCATTACCACAACAACCATACATTTGACTTTGTCCTCGCTTTGGGCCAAGACGAGAAGCTGCTGACATACGTCAACACCTTGGATCTGTTCGCTCCCGTCACTTGTACCACTGTCGACCTTAACAAGAATCGCGGAACGGAAGCGGCGTACTACCTTGCGCAGGTCGATGTGAGAGAGGCGCTCGAGGAGATGGTGGGCTTCCGCGCACGAGATCTGAAGTGGGCCCACCGCTAAAGAGGGTCAAAGGGCAGATTCGCCACCTTACTGCGCACAACGCACAGCTCATCAAAGTACACAAATCTGCGACCGGTGCAGTCCTCAGGCGCGTTCTAGTATCGCAGCGTCCGCAACAGATTAGACACTGAGCAACAATGCCGAACAGCGAGAGTTGAATTGACCTGACGTATGCCCACACTTCGTCGACAAGCTTGCTTTGGACCTTTGAGACACGTTGCCGCGCTATAAAGCGGATGGCGTAAGCGGGGTTCGCGTTGACAACCGGTGCTCCCTGTTCTGTGAAGCTGAAGTCCAGACTTCTGCCTTCGACTTCTGAGTTCTGACACTGGTCGACAAGATCTTTTTGCCGAATTTCGGTCTTCGGAGCCTTCACACCTTCTGAGGCTGTGTATGGCCATTTGACGAACATTCACATTGCCACAGACACGGAGTCCAACGCTTTGGGCGAGTCGGTGGATTCTCTGCAATAACACTGCCATCTAACCGCGCACAGCAGGTTCCCATTCATCGAGCATTGGCATTTGGCAATGTGATGACACGAGCCTGATATGCGGGAGGTCTTGCTCTACCCTAGCAAGCATGTCGCTGTTGCCCACCTTGCTGACATGGTGTGCCGACGACCAATCTGTACAAGGCTGACAACGACGGGCAGAGGAGCATGTGAACCGAGCGTAGTTACGAGGAAGCGCCCGGCCACGCGAGATTATAGTATGCAATTCGACCGGCAAGCTGGAAACAAGCGAAGCACACACCTCGGGAATCAGGGTAAATCATCGTGGGGGTTAATCGCTGATTACGATTAAAACCTCTTCCGAGTCCGATTACTGGATGGTGGCAACCTCCATCGTAACGTGCATCTGGCGATTCAGGACATGAACCGGCATAAGAGTCCCGGCTGCATCAGCTGATGGTAACTCCGCAACGGTCTTTGCACCACGAGACTGCAACGGTTGACGAGGACTGCCGTGTCTTCGCAAGTCGTGAGGCGCACGCAGCCGCGTGCATCCGCGCGCCTAATTTGACAGTCGCGTTCTGCAAATGACGCTAGTGAGGAAATTCCAGCTGCACGGTTGTCAAGAAGCAGCGAGCCAGAAATGTTCCACAACACAATCTGATCGACAGGTAGTTGATCCCATCATGGGTCGGGAACCCCATGTCCGACGAAGTATCAAGAACCCAAACCTGTCCACATGGAAAAGGAGTGAGAATTGTCGCACCAGGGAATTGATTATCTAAACTCGGCCTCGTGTAATCGTGGGGAACTCCGGTACAGCTTCCAGCTTTGTTCGGCTACCTTCAAATGCCGCTATCGAAATGTGTCACCTCTCTGCCCATTGCTGGCATAATCTTCTCGCTTAAACCCGAACCCTCCGTTCCGGTCCGAGGTGCACTGCAAGATGAATTTCCGCTTTGGCGTTCGGCTGTCTTCACTTTTGGCCCTCGTGGTCGAATCGAGGTCCTCTTCCTTCGCGGAGGACGCGAAGTAAGGCGTTGCATGTTGTTGCAGCCAGTTTGAAATAAACCTGGTTTGGCGATCCCGGTCCTGAGGCTCGGTTCTCTTGTGGCTGCTGCTGCTTAGCCGTCGATGACGGCAACCTCGCATTCCTTTCACGGCATTGTCTTCTTCCCCCCGCCGACTTGTGCGGTCCCATCATGCACTTCAGGCTACCCACTTCTTGGCTAGGTCTGTTTGGGCCCGAGACAATTCGCATTGTCCAATTCCGCCCTGGTAGCCGGAAGCAACTTTCCGTGTCTCTCTTCTAGGTCGTGCCCTTTCTTCTCCTTTGCATCATTGTCTCTGCTTCTACCGACCACGTTGACCCTGCTTGCACCACACATTCGAATGACGAACTTGTAACGAAAGGTTTGTGCCTGCTACTTGTCGACATTTCCTCTAACAGCACTTGGCTTGTTCAGATGGAACGAGATTTTCACCCACTCGACAAACGACATCGCCCAGTATCGCCAGTCTACGACGATGTCGACAGTGATCGTAGGTATGATCGTCCCATTGACTCTCACTTCTCCAAATCACCCACTGCCAGTGCGGTAACTCAACCGTTTGTTCCTCGAGAGCGTCTACCACCTATCCTTGATCGATCATCGAATCAGCATCATCTTCACAATCCGTCTGCCAGTGAACAGAACAGGCAGGACGTAGCAGCATTGCGTTCCCCAGCAGGCATGGTTGGTGCTGGCTACTCACGTCCTTTCAGGTCACCGGAAGCCGGCATCTTCGCGCCATCGCGCTCCTCGGGCCCATACAAGCACGAATATCCCTCAACACATTCAGCATCGTATCAAGCGGCTATGGACGATTTTGCGAGCTCTTATCAAGCGCAGGGCAGCTCAGACATCAATGATCCTTCCGGCACGTACCGGATCAAGCGCCCTCGTGTGTCCCTGGCCTGTCTGTTCTGTCGAAACCGCAAATCTCGATGTGATGGCGTTCGGCCGACTTGCAAGACGTGCGCACATATGAGTATGTTCATCTGTTGACTTGACATTATTGCTAGGTAGTCGACCATGTTCTGAATTATTTTCAACCTCTTCTTCTTCTCGACAGAGCTCGACTGCAAATGGCCCGAGAGCGACTTGCGCAGAGCAAAACCTCAGGACCGCCGAGGTCCGCCGTCAGAAAGGTCTACGAAAAAGACTGATGAAGGCTCGCCGGAATTCCCATCGGCGGAGGAGGAGCGATCTCGGGCGTCAGAGCCGCTTCCCAACCGAGATTCCACGACGACGTTGCTAGGCCAATCCACTGGTGTACCGATTCGCACAACACCAAGCGGTATGGCTCACAGCGTCAGTAGATCTGAGCTAGATCGTTACAGCACCTCGCAAGGGCCGAGACATAGACTGTCAGACCTGTCCGATTCGCGCGTAGAGTTCCCTAGAAATAGCTGGCAGGACTCGTACAGGGCGCAACCGCCGTCAGCCTCAGACCATAAGCACGGCACGGTGACGCCCTCTGGATCCGTATATCGGAAGGTATCAGAAATGTCGTTAACAGGACCAGAACTTGACCGTATAGATCGCTCGGCGTATCGACAGCCGAGACGAGCTGAACACCGAACACATATGCTCAGTCAAGCGGCAGGTCAATGCCGCGCCCGAGCCGCCCAGATTGCTGTCCTCGCTCGGCCGGCCTCTGACGCTCAACGACGAATCACGGAGGAAATCTTAACACGCGAGGCATCTCTTCAGAATCTTGTTAGTGACTTCGCGCCTAAAGAACGGCTGGAAGCCGCTTTCTCTTCAAATTGGGATGCACTTGGAGGTCTACCATCCACGGCTAATCGGCCTTTCATGGACATCGTCGCAGGTATCATGGGCGTCATTGAGGTAAGGATGACAAACGACGCTGAAACCGTGCACACCCCATTGCGTAATTGCCGCTTGCACCTGTTCCGACTATTGAACGAAGCACACGACACGCCTGAATTGCGGCACTTCAGCATAGCTTTGGACTTGACATCTTTCGATGAGCGAGAGTTGAGACGAACGTCGACCTCGTACAACTCTCTTGGCTACCCGATTCCTATAGAACGGCTGAAATTCTCGTTAGGCAGCAGTGCTCTTCGAGTGCTGACAGAGCTCAAATCCAAGACAGCGGAAGCGCAGGAGAGGTCTAGACTGTACCGACGCTCTCCAATACACTCGGCGGCTGCCGAGGGAGAGGAGACAATTGCGTCCACTTCGAACCGCGACCTTAGGCCTCCGCGTGCGGTAATCGAGGAATTTTTCAAGGCGTTCCATCAGGAGGTCGGCGAGCAGATGCCAGGCTTGGATTTCGCTCTGATCGACGAGCGAATCAAGAACGGCACTGTGTCGTCCTTGTTGGCCAACGCACTGTGCTGTATTGGAGCCTGCATCTATGAGCAGGCAGACAGGCGCATGCCAATGCCTGAAGCCCTCAGCAGCGAGGCATACTTGCAACATAGTCGAATCCTCATTGGACCAGCATTGGGCAAGGAGGACCTCGAGAATGTGCTCGCTTTGGGCGTGATTGGTATCCGCGACATACTGATGGGACTATGGACCTCAGCCGCTACAATAGTTTCATCGGCTATGCGCCTCTGCATCCAGCTGGATCTCCACCGGTCTCGCCCACTGACCTCCGCGTCGTCAACTACGAGAGAGCTGGACGGCTCGACGCTGTTTTGGATGATCTATAGCCTGGATCGCATCACGGCGCTTTCAACAGCGAAGCCGACGACGATCAAAGACAGAGACATTGATGTAGCATTTCCCCCTCCGATGCGGAAGTCCGAACCAAATATTTTCTCAGCACTAGTGCTACAGCTTCACCATGCAAGTGGTCTTGCAGAGATTCAATCCGCTGCGGGTAGGCCGACCGACATCGAGCGAGAACGTGCAAGCGAGAGGGATTTGGTTCTCATTGAAGAGAACCTCGTGGGCCACTACGAGTCGTTGCCTACGAGTCTTCGCTTGAATGCCGCTAATTTGCGAAGGGCACACGAGCTTGGTCAGGGTCTTTCTTTCTTGCAACTTCATCTGACGCACTATTCTGTGCTCATTCGACGCTTTCTTATGTCGCGGTCCGTCATGACAGATGCCGACCACGAATTACTACGTACAGCAGCGCACGAAATTGGCCAGATCTGTACGCTTTCCAATGCATTGGACGGCAAGGCAATGGCGGCATCGCCATTGTCCAGCAGTGCTCTATTCCTGGCCGGATGCGTTGCGATAGCAGATATTGAAGTATTGGAGGAGCAAGAAGAAAGACTGGCAAATCGACGAAGAGCAGGCGCTGCTCAAAGTAGCACACCTCAGAACGCAAACACGCAAATCGAAGCTGCCCGTGTGACTCTGACTAACGTGGTAGCAACATTGGAGCGTCAAGCTTGGATCTGGCCGGCGCCGCGCGCGAACCTCGAAATTCTGTCGGAACAGTCCAACCAAGTCTCGACGCAACGGCCCGTGTCAGAGTCTGCGCTGCTAGCGTTGATTGACCAGATCGAGGCAGTTCAGGTCATTGTAAGACGACCTGACTCGCCAGGTGTCAAGTCGGAGGTCAAAGACCCGCCTCTTATCAAAGTGCAGAGAGAGACTGACTTGGAAGAGCTCCTAGCCATGTTTCCCCAATCGTACTAGATTAACACGCTTCCACGATAACAACAAAAAATGCCACAGCCCACAGAAGATACTCGTTTGTGTTTGAAACAGCTCTGTCCGGCTGCGATCATCATGATTGTACAAGGAGCAAGGCCGCAAGGGCCAATGCGCCAAGGCCCAACGGCCCAACGCGCAACGCGCAACGATCAATGATTAACATATCAACGAGTTAGACGGTCCTTCGATCTGACATGACACGGACGATGCAACCTGTGCCTGCGACCTCAGTCAACTGCAGACGAAAGGATAGATGGGTCAATGGTGTGCGACGGTGCAGAGAGTGTAGCCATGAGCAGCTTACCCGTTCGTGCCAGCCTAGAAGAACTGCGCAGTTGACACCTTCACGCTCACCTGCCGCTCCACCGAGCTGCAAGCCTTTGTAGAGGTACTTCATCAGAGCATCTCTCTGGTCAAAGCCGATTGCCTTGACCGTGCTGGAGATGTCCGAGGATTTGGTGCTGTTGAGGATCTCGAGCAGCGAGTGAAGTGTGATGCTCTGTTGCAGGACGCAAAGGTGAGTGCTTTGTGACTAGAGGTAGCGAATGTCAGATGACTTACCTTTGCCTCTTCTACATTCGGGCCGTACGGGTAATCTGAAAGAACAAGTGTCAAAGCGCCTGAAATATCCCCTCTATGAGACAAGAAAGAAAGCCTGTATCAGTCTGTTATTCACCGGCGAACGCTTGAACGCGCACAGACCGGCTTACCTTCCTATAAGACTTCGGACCTCGGTGGCTTTGGAACGGGCGTCGGCGGCGGCCTGCTCTGCGGACCTAGGAAATGGCTCGACCAACTCATCGTCCAGAAGCACGTCTTCATCGTACTTGTCGATGTCAATGTTTCTGAAGCTGTCCATCTTGGGATGAGGTGGGAATCGATACCGATGGAGATGATGGGATTGTGGAGAGGGGTGTTGGAGATGACGGCGTTGTCCGTTCGACGTTCGACGTTCCGGTTTGGCCACGATCCTGTTAGACTGAGCTATCGCGCAAAATCGGGAGATCGGGCTTTTTGACAAGGACCCGGGCGGGCTGGTCTGCTGCCAAGTGCGAACTGCCAACTGTGTCAAGTAATGCCGTTTCTCTCCACCAAAGCCCTCGCTTTCCACCTGACTCTCATGGTCACAGCATGTAACACACAGGGACCTAGAGTCACGACGCGGGAGATGTCTGAAGTGTAGACGGTTACACGGAAAGCAGAGGACGTCTTGGAGTGAGGCTGTCTGAAGAGTTCTTTGAACATACTTTACTCGAGCTTATGCGAAAATCAGTCAATTGGCAGGCCCGAGTTTTACTCACTTGGGACGCACTGATACCAGTATTACAGCTCGAACGAAGCTTTTCTACCGAAATGGTACGTGAGCGGCGGAGAATCACAAAAAGTGATCCGACGGTATGCCGTCGGCTAGGAGTGACCGAAATGCCAACATAGCCTGTTTGTTATTGCATGGGCGGTACGTATCCATACACGGGCATGTTTCGGTCAGAATGGGCTGGTTCCTGATCTCTGTACTCCGAAGGATCATTGTAACAAGCGCACTTCATTTCAAGCCCACCTTCACTCGGTCCCAATTGAGAGAGGTCGGAGGGCATGGGAAGGACAAGTCGGAAACAGACTCCAGGTGGCCAGGCAGGGTCACAAGCGTCTTTGTCTTCTTTGTCATCCTGAGATCTCCTACGTGTATCTTGAATACGGAGAAGCGACTTAAGATCAGCGAGAACCAAGACCAGGGCACACTCTGGACAGGCAATGCAAGTACGACAGCCGAGCGACCTAGAATGCCGTCAAAATTGAAACTCCAGTACGATAGACCGGGGATCCCAGATTCGTACGACGAAGGGCACACTTCCCATCATCGACAGCAAGAGCCGCTCGATGGACTTCACAAAGCGGAACAGGCTGAAGGGATGGGTGGTGGAGGTGATGATGACGTTTTTGCTTTCGCGCCTCGTAAGTGTTGGTTCGGCAAGTTCAGAAGCTTATGGCTGACACGTCCCTGTGTACTGCTAGCCGGGCTAGAAGGCGACAAGATTACAGTGATCAGAGCATCCTGCGCTTCATTCCCTTCCAATGGATTCAGTGATTATCCTGAGACGATCGTAGGTGCGTCGGGTGACATCCCAGAGGCTTTACACAGCAGGAGCTCGGCGTACCAAATCCACGCTGGCCACGAAAGTCGAGCGCATAAGCCACCTTCTTATGATAACCACAAGGTTGGTACAGATGCTCGTGGCTCTGAGAGTCAGCGATCTGCGACAACAGCACATTTGCCTCACCCATCATCTCTCGACTGCAAAAAGCCAATCACACGCATCACAAGCCAAGCCAACGGCGTAAAGACGACTTCATACTTGGACGAGGGCAATACTAGCCGTAGTCTCATTGGCGATCAGTGCTTCTTGATGACAGAGCGTCGCCGCAGTAGTAAACATGAGGCTTCAAGCGCTTCGCCCCAAATATACCCTTCTGGCGTATCTGAACATCAAGCCTGTTTGTCGACGGGATGCTGGGAGGTAATGACGCAAGCTGAGGAGTCCTTTAGAGACAACATTCTTTTCTCGAACGGACAAGGACGTTCTACCCACGATCGAGCCATCGAGCTTGAAACGCAAGAGGAAGATGACTCTCCATATCCAGAGGTTAGGGCTTCCGTGTCCAATCTCGACGATCCGGAATTGCCGGTACTCACTGTCCGTTCTTTGCTCCTTGGCTTTGGTTTATCGGCTCTTGTGTCCGTCTTCAACGTATTTTTGGCCCAGAGGAACCCTCCGATCCAAATCGTGTCGATTGTCTTGCAAATTTTGGCGCACCCGCTGGGTAAGTTTCTGGCCAAGATCATGCCAATCGGCTCCTACGTGACGCCTCGCTGGCTTGGGGGAGAGTCTTGGTCGTTGAATCCAGGTCTGTGGAACATCAAAGAGCATACTGTGGTCAAATTGGCAGCCACTACTGGGCTAAACCCAGCTTACTCCCTTTCTATCTTGTTTGCCCAAGACTCGCCTCGTTTCTGGAACGACCCGAAGCCTTTCATGTACGGCTTCCTGATGGTTTGCGCTCCTCAGCTTGTCGGCTTAGCCTTTTCTGGCTTCTGCAGAAAATTTCTCGTCGAGCCAACCTCGATGATATGGCCACAGACACTAGTTGTGTCAACAGTACTCAACACCTTGCATGCGGAAGAGGAGATGGCACCCGCGGAAGGGGATTTGGCACCAAAGCGATCCCTAACACGATTCAAGTTCTTTGGTTTGGTGTCGTTAGCTGCGTTCCTCATCTTTTTCCTGCCTGGCTACCTATTCCAGGCTCTATCGACCTTCAATTGGATCTGCTGGATCTGGCCAAGGAACATCCCGGTAAATATTGTCTTCGGCATCGCGACCGGTCTCGGGGCTTCCATCATCACTTTTGATTGGACACAGATCATCCTTCTCGGATCGCCATTGATTACACCCTGGTGGGCTCAAGTCAACCTCTTCTCCGGATTCGTGGTGGGCATTTGGATTGCGGCGCCGATCATCTACTTCACAAACGCCTGGAACACGGCCTATCTTCCCATGCTTACAGGAGCGAGTTATGATCGATTCGGCAGTCGATACAACGTCTCAGCCGTCTCGCCAGACCATGAGACATTCGATCTGGAGGCTTACGAGGCCTACTCGCCAATATACATTTCGGCAGGCCTCATCATTGCTTACTTTGGCGGATTTGCCCTTATCACCTCTGCCATCGTTCACACTGCTTTGTATCATGGCTCTTTTATCGTCGGAATATTTCGTGGACAGCTTTCGCCGGACGACGTACATTCCAGACTGATCAAGAGGTACAAGACAGTGCCTATGCGATGGTACGGCGCTTTACTGTTAGCCGGTATCCTGATGACTCTGTTTTTGGCAACTGGATATAGCACTGGCTTGCCAATGTGGGCTGTTCTGCTTGCCATTCTGACACCGGCCATCTACATGCTTCCCTTCGGCTTCATCTATGCGATGAGTGGATTGCCCATGGGGGTCAACCTGCTTTCCGAGCTTGTTGCTTCTTACCTGCTGCCCGGGAAACCCATGCCCGTGATGATGTTTAAGACCATCTCGCAGCAAACTTTGACGTTTGCGCTACTGCTGGCAGAAGACCAAAAGATTGGTCACTACATGAAGATCCCGCCACGATATGTTTTCCTTATACAGGTTCTTTCAATCGTGATCAACAGCTTTGTTCAAATCCTAGCCAAGAACTTCCTGCAACATAGGATAACGGGTCTATGCGAACCTGACCAGAAAGATCAGTTCGTTTGTCCTACCGTCACCATTTTCTACACCGCATCTGTGATATGGGGAGCGATCGGAGCGGAAAGAACATTCGGTGCCAGATCGATGTACAGTTCAATTTTCTACGGACTCCTCATCGGGGCAGTAGTCCCGTTTGTCACCTGGTTCTGCTCTGAACGGCTTGGCTGGACCAGACTCCGGTTTGTCAGCACACCAATCATGTTTGTAGGCATGAGTATGGCTCCGCCTGCGACCGGCATCAATTTCACTTCAGCAATCGTGGTGGGGCTGTTTTTCCAGTATTACTTGCGTACGCGATATACAAAGTGGTGGTCGCGGTACAACTTTGTGCTCGCCGGCGCAATGGACTTTGGCACGATCCTGTCTTCGATGGCCATATATCTAATACTCGAGCTGCCAAAGGCGGGCGGCTTGCAGGTGCGTTGGTGGGGAAACGAAGTTTTTACCCGAACTGCAGACTTCCACAATTTGCCGCTCCTCAAAGTGCCCGTCGGTGGCTTTGGCATCGCGCCAACAGGATAGCTGCTTCCACATTATTTGACTCTGTCTGCTCCTCAGTGACAATCTTGCTTCCTTCGAATAGATTCAGATTTTCACTCGTCCAAGACTAGACCTTGAGCGTACCATCAAAAACAGCAATCGAAGAACTTGCACAGTCAAGACAGTCAACAGCCAAATGTTGAAAGATGGTAGTCGAGGTTGGATACAAGTACATATGGTGGAGAATGCAGCGGGCCGATGGAAGCTCTACTTGTTCTTGGTCATTTTGTATCGGAATGGCTTTCGTGTTGGTGCAAACTCTCCCAGTTTGTGCCCAACCATCTCTTCCGTGATCATGAGTGGGATGTGATGCTTGCCGTTATGAATCTGAAACCTAAGACTGCGTTTTGCGGAAGATCGCACAAGGGGAAAAGATCAGCAAACAGCCAGCACGATGCGTGATTGATCGCTTCGAACGTACCCGACATAATTGGGCAAGATAGTGCAACTCCTTGCGTTGGTCCTAATAGGCGTATTGTGCCTGTGAGCATCGGCGAGGTTGGGAAAGGCAACAAAGAAAGGTCCTGAGTGAAGGGCACACAAGTCAGTATGGACAATGAGACGGAAGCGCAGCTTTATGACTCACCCTTCCACGCTGATCGCGTGCGTGTGACCAAGGTCGGAATCATGGTGTGTGCGAGAAGAGGTATACAGGTTGCTCTGTCAACGATTGGCAGCCGAATAGAAAAAGAAGTGCGGGTCTGTCTTTCTCGGTTCATCGACCGACCGTTCGAAACCGATCGGATTCCCGATCGAAGTCGATCTACTCCCCCATCTGTTTGTGAAAGCTCTGGACTCGCTCTGTCGGAAAAACCGTGAGCGACGCTCGCAATCAGGAAAGCGAACGTCAGTCGCCTTGGTAGAGCGTGCTTGCGCAACTCAGAGACAATACATAGTGAGACGGGATGCCGGGAGGGTAGCGCAGATCGGATAGTCAAAGCAATGTTGGGAGGGTCTGCGCGGATCTACAATCTGCGCCTGTAGCTGTTGTCTATTTCATTCTGCATTCTGGGCTCGCTTAAGGGGAATTTTTTCGAAGGTTTGAGTCATAGGTGGTCTTTCAGCTCAAATTTAATGTGCGGGACCAGCTTTCCATCCTGCAACATTGTGTGAGCTCACCTCCATCTCTCCTCGATCCAGTGCGTAGTATGAGCAGCATCGCCGCCAACCTTTCCAACGGACAGAAGGCTCAGCCTCTGTCTGAGACTATTCGAGCCGAAGGAAAGGACGAGTACGCCTACATCAACGATGTCCATGTTGCCGGCTTTGAGCCGCTGATCTCGCCATCACTGCTCCTGCACGAGATCCCGGTGCCGGCCGCGTCTCAAAAGACCATTGCACGTGCTCGTGGCATAGCTAGCGCTATCATTAACGGTCACGATGACCGTCTGCTGGTGGTAGTCGGTCCCTGCTCGATTCACGACCCAGCCCAGGCAAAAGAGTACGGCAAACTTCTAAAAGCCGGCATTGAAGACCGATGGGGAAACGGTCTGCTGGTGGTCATGCGCGCTTACTTTGAAAAGCCACGAACCACAGTAGGCTGGAAGGGTCTCATCAACGATCCAGACATCAATGGCTCCTTCCAGATCAACCGGGGCCTAAAGATCGCCCGTAACTTGCTTGTCGATCTCACAGCCGAGGGCATCCCAGTAGCTTGCGAAGTGCTTGACACTATTTCGCCGCAGTACACCTCTGATCTCTACTCTTGGGGTGCAATTGGTGCGCGAACCACGGAGAGTCAATTGCACCGAGAGCTTGTTTCAGGTCTGTCCATGCCTGTTGGATTCAAGAATGGCACCGACGGCGGTCTCGGTGTTGCGGTGGATGCCATCCGTGCCTCTTCACAGCCGCATGCCTTTATGGGTGTTACTGGACAGGGCCTCGCTGCCATTGTGCGCACTGTGGGTAACGCCGATCTTCACATCGTCCATCGTGGTGGCTCTAAAGGTACCAACTTCGACGCCGAATCTGTGTCCACTTCCAAGCAGCAATTGAGCAAAGCGATGCCTGACCGTTTCCCCTCGATTATGATCGACTGCTCGCACGGCAACTCGAACAAAGATTATCGTAATCAGCCCAAGGTTGTCGATTCGATTGTTGAACAGCTTCGAGCCGGGCAGGATGCTATTACTGGTGTCATGATCGAATCACATCTCAACGAGGGCAAACAGGGCGAGCCCAAGAACGGAAAGATCGACGAGCTCAAGTACGGAGTCTCCATCACAGATGGCTGTGTTGGCTGGGAAGCAACCGTCGAAATGCTTGACAAACTCAACAATGCCGTCCTCGAACGCAGACAGCGCAAGTCTTCTTCTTAGGCCGAAAGTTCTTTCACGTTTGCAGTCGTTGTAAATATCAGGTGCGCATGTCCAGCCTGTACCCGTCGAGGTTTCTCCGAGCGTACTTGAAACAGATAGCGGCTATCGCCGTGATGAGCAAGTGTGAGGTCAGAGTCGAGGAGGAGGGGAAGAGTCTCGCACTCGAATTCCTTCGGCCCAGACCGGCGCTGACTCGTCTTGTTCCGCCGCACGCTGTAGTTTCGCAAAATGTGCAACTCAATTCAGTCAGATGGGCCTTTTTTCCTTTCGACCGTCGGGTCAACATACCTTGAGCTGTTCAGCATATGCAGCTTTGCGTTCTGCAGAAAGTCGCTGAGTGTCCACCTTGCGTCTGAGCTCTGGAGACAGGCTCTGTGATTGGCATGAATGTTAGCGCCAAGTTTGAACAATGCAATTGATCGATTGTGTAGTACTCACGTCGTAAAATTGCTTCTCCGTGGGTGTCGTCCCTGTAGGAAGTCACAGAAAGGGAAGGTCAGAGCCGGAGCTATTTCCAGGGCTTGAAACAGTTCTAGGTATTCACCTTTCATAATGCCATACCCTAGTGCAATGACTGCGAGCGAACCGGCTATTGCTTTTGGCCACGGAGAACCCGGCATGATGCGAAAAGGTCCGTTTTGCGTGGCTTCGTCGAGACTGTCTTACCTCAAAGCGGAGTCGATTGGAGTTGAGACGTGAGACACTTTCCTTTGTCTTCTTTATTTGTTGCACTTTCGAGCCCCTCCTTACCAGAGCAATGGCCGTAAGAGAGAGTCGCGCGATGATAAAGAAAGGGAGCATGTGATTTGGGTCAGCCGGTCTTGCACCAGCCACCAGGTGGAGGTGTTCATCGTTCATCTTGTACGATCGGCGGTCGATGCGCTTCCCGATGCTCTTAATTGTTTTGGAAAAGTGACACTCTTGTCCTTGTGTTGCTTTGCCGTTGCCGACAGAAAGTGACGATGTCGGCGGCCGCGATACACTTACCGATATTGCGGCACTGTTCACGGAGGCTTGGAAAGAGCCTGATATTACCAACTTTGCTTTCTAATGCTCCCACTCTTCGATACGCTACTGCGCTGCCGTGTGAAGCTTCACGACACTGTCGGCATTTGTCAACTTCCTCTCCAGCTATTCGCTCGTCAGTCGACTCGCCTGTACCACTCTCTCCTATACCAGTGCTCACAACGGTGAAAGAGTACAGAAAATGGCGTTCCACTGTTGCACTTGAGCGCAAGTCTGTCGGCTTCGTAGCTACAATGGGCGCTCTTCACCAGGGTCACCTCGAGCTCGTCCGAGCTAGTCTAGACGAGAATGACTACACTGTTGTTTCCATCTTTGTGAACCCAGCTCAATTTGCCCCGACCGAGGACCTCGCTTCATACCCCCGGACAGCACAATCTGATGTTGAAAAGCTCGCAAGGGTCACCAAAGTAGTTTCTGGCCATCACCGCTCCGTTGACCTCGTATTCATGCCCTCTGTCCACGAAATGTATCCGAATGGCTTCACGCAGGTCGTAGAGGACCAAGTCGGTGCCTTTGTCCAAGTACAAGGTCTGAGTCATCAGATGGAAGGAGGAAGCCGTCCGACTTTCTTCCGTGGTGTGGCTACCGTTGTCACAAAATTATTTCACATCATCCAGCCAGACAGAGCTTACTTTGGTCAAAAGGACATACAACAGTCCATAGTTCTCCGTCGCCTTGTCTCAGATTTGCTCTTCTCCCATCCGCCCTCTCCCAAGCATCTTCGAGTGATACCAACCGGTAGAGACCCTGTTGACAACCTCGCACTCAGCAGCAGAAACGCCTATCTTACTGCAGAAAGCCGCAAAGTCGCCCCAGTGCTGTACAAAGCACTCAAGCGAGGCCAAAAGACATGGACCGATCCCAAATGGACTGAGAAAGATACGCAAGAACGGATTCGTCTGACTCTGGAAAATGCGCGGCAGGTCGTGCTAGATCAGGCGGAAGTATGCCGGAAGGAAGGTGCTGTCCATCTTCATCTGGACTATATATCTCTTAATCACCCCGAAACACTTCAAAACCTCGAGGAACTACTTGTGATGCACGGACCTTCAGCGGTTCATGTTGGCCAGGGAGCTATCCTCAGCGGTGCCGCTCTCGTCAAGGAGGGCGCCGACGGAAAAAGTACCCGACTAATCGACAATCTCCTCCTAGATTTTGAACTGTAATTGAAAGAGAGATCTCCTGGGACGAGAGCGGCTTGAGCAGTACGTTCTGACATAAGCGCTTGGGCATATGTCTAGTCGCACAAGCACTACGTACCTACGTATGCGCATACATACCGTGTGCTATTACATATACTACTATAGCTACTGTGCTACGTACTACGTGCTTTACGTACATACGTGCTACGGAAGTACGCGAAGTATGGAAGCTATGGAAGTACGTAAGTACGGAAGTACGAAGTACGGAAGTGCGGAAGCGGAAGCTTCGTAAGCTCGGAAGGTCGAAGCTTCGAAGTTCGCGAATCTAGCAGCTCGAAGCGCGAAGCGCGAAGCTCGCGAAGCTCGAAGCGCGAAGCGCGAAGCTCGCGAAGCTCGAAGCTCGAAGCCATTTGGTGTTAGTTAGATCAATAATGCGCGCTTGGGCCGTCCGATTTGACTGTGATTTAGCGCTTTAGCCACGCCGTTGGGCGCTCGTACGTTCGATCGAATGTATCGAGAAGAACGCCTTCTTTCATCGCCGGATCACCGCCATTCACAACGGGCTCCGCGACGATGTCCTCGACTACCTACAGACGCGTAGATGCATCGGATGCCAGGCGACCGGAGCAAACTCGTACCCTTGTTCTGCCGGTGGCTTGGCGAGATCAAGGGTTGGACATCTATGCTGGATTTCTCGGCAGCATCTCGATGATGTCTGGAGCAGCAATGATGACGAGAGTACCGTACATCGCATACGCCGGTCTCCTTTTTGCTTGTGCACACATCGCCCACGACAAGCCGTACAAATCAGAGAAGACGAAAGATTCGTCCACTGGCGGCCCGTACATGAGTCTAGCGTAAGTGTCCCCATCGAGATGCAGCGTTGCCAAAGCAGCCTTGCGAATGATGATCTTGTTTCTACTTTGCTGCACAGTTTCTCGCTTCTAGCGTTCTTTGCCGTGATCATTCCCAAGGTAGGTATTGACCGTCCCGGCCGATCGGACGTACAGACAGCCGAAAATGTTAACGTTTCTACCGTGGATCTATCATCTGAAGCTCGCTGCCAATGATCCGTTCGGACTGACTTCACCGTCGTGAAAATCTGTCTCACGCGCACAACTGGCATATTTTGCGCAAAGTAGCTAAGCCGAAGATTTCGTCCCTGCCTCAAGGGATTTCACCTCAATAGGATGCCTCATCATCGCTCGCTTTCTAAGAGGTGGAGATACGAAGATTTCGAAAGATTTCAAGCTGAAGAGTGCATACTTGGAGCATGTTACAGAC
>JALBYC010000040.1:0-83760 GCA_023212645.1 Farysia itapuensis | reverse complement strand
CTTAGCGCGGCAAGCGAAGGTCATGAGCAATAACTTATGACCGTCGAGCATCTTGCCACGGCGACAGAAGAGAGAATCATAAGGCCGTCTTGGTGCAAGAGCCCAAAAGGTGCTTTGGGCTTACACCGGCCAGGTTTGTTAGACTCGCTGTTTTGCAGGTCACATTGTGATTGCACATTGCGTACATTGCACATTCGACACTCTGCATATTCTACATTCTGGGGCGAGGCTCCCGAGTCCTGACACGGTTCCTATTTGCCCAAAAGACAGCCATAAACGAGAGCACATGCACAAACCTACGCGAGGGGATAGTTCGACACACGACGATCAGATACACATGTCTCTGCCATCCACCGTTACGCTCACAATGAGCATATCTTCAGTTCTGGAGCATGTCGAGTTGATCGTGCGGGGGAGGTTAGCGACGAGGGAACATTCTGTGATTGAGGTAGGTGAGGCGTTTTGCGCCAACGGCGAGGGTAATGGTGATCTGTCTGCTCGGATTGGCGGCAACAGATGTGCTTTTTGATTGAGGATAGTCGTGCAATTTGACCGCAGAGGCGGTTCACCCGCGCCATGTAGGGTAAGAAGGTTAAAGGAGGATGTTGGGTGGGAAGCAGCCTTTGTGAGACAATTGATGCCCCCCAGAAGGAGCCATCTTTACCAGCTCGACGCGTGTGAAAAGCCTCGTCTTTCGTGCTTGACTGCCTTACTGACCGAGCGGACGTCCGACTTCGTGCCACATCCCATCATGCTTTTACGACTTTACTCTCTATGTTGCGAGTGTTTCCTGTTGATGCGAGCGAACAAGAGCGAAAAATATTAGACTATCACGACGGGTCTGAAGCAATTGAGCCAAGCGCCTTGCCCATGTTGCTAGTCGCTCATCAGTCCGTCTGGCAATTGCCGAAGCTGTCGCTTCTGCCACACAGCGAAGCAACGGGTACTGCGAATGCTACGCCACGAAGTGATTCGAGGGCCACTTTTGTGGCTGTGCGGTAAAGAATGTCGGCTTCTTGTATTGGATGGCAGTTGCGGAACCTTGTGTAGTGGTTCCTCCAGCTTACAAAGCCTGGGATAAATACTTGATCGAACTGGTGAGAGGCGAAAAGCTCGTCAAGTCGATCTGAAGCCTCGGAAATGCTAATTTCGTCATACACTTCCGCCATCCTGTACGGTAAGGCGTCGAAAATTCGAGGCTTCGTACCTGGCTTGGCCCAGAAGGCCCGATGTGCTTTGGCGGCCATAGAAAGTGTGAGGATGTCGAGATGTGTGGTGAATGTCTTCGAGGGTAGCAAGCTCTTTTCTACAGCTTCAGTAAGATGAGCACAGGTCAACGCCCCGCAAGACGCACAGGAGTAGTGGCGCGTTCCTGTGAGCAACTCTCCAGCCTTTGTCACAATCTTGTGCAGCTCCTCGATCAACAAGAGGTGAGCGTGCTGCTCCGCTGTGATGTTCCAACGTAATACGCACTCAGCTGGAAACAAAACGCGGCCGTAAGCGTCCCCTGCTTTTGGCGCGCTATGTTTGGCCTTCTGATGGCCCAGGGTTTCCACTATAGTAAGATGCCATTTTTCTTCACGTAAAGGCAATATGATGTTTGCGGGCCCAACCTTGATGCCCGCTGCTGGGTCTGCAAACAAGAGCGATAAGTCGGAGACTACGTCAGCTGGCTTGAGCTCCGTCAGATTGTATTCGTCTAGGACGTATTGACGAGCGAAAGGATTGCTGTCGTCATAGGCCAAAGCGACAGTGACGGCCAGGGCCGTTCCATCACGTTCATCATGGGGAATGATCATTCCCTCGTAGTGGACGCCACCATACCCGCCCTCTCTGGTTGGCTGAGGCATTAAAACAAGTTGATAAATGGCGCTGCCAACGACGCGCTTCTGCTCCGCCTGCGCAATCTTCGAAGGTGAAAGGACGTTGCTCTGTGCCCAGAGAAAGATTTTCAAACTGGAAAACCAATGAGGAGGAACGCCATTGAGGCCAAGGGAAACGCCAGTCCTATTTTTGTTGGCTGGGTTGCTATAGATGATGTCTGTGTATCTCCGGGCTTGAACTGATAGTTCGTCGATGTCCGGGTCTTGGACAACGCAGCCCACCGCAGCTGCTGCTGCAAGGTTCGCCTTGAAAAATGCGACTTGCGAGGCATGGTCGCGCTCGACTGAGAAGAAGTCTTTGTAGAGAGCCTTGTACGCGGCTTGTTCGTGCAGTATCTCTCCTCGACTTTTTGCACGCTCCATGCCGTAAGAGACAGCTCTCTGACAGCAGAGGCATTGACATGGTTCTTTTATGACTATCTGCTTGAATCAGCTTGGCTGTACGACGCTAACGTAATGGAAAGTAGGAACATTGTGGTTGAGATCTCTTGCCTTATCACGGTGATCTGGTTTGAGATGGCACACTTTCGCACAGATGGTGCTATCAGACTGATCAAGAAGTCAGCGGAGGTCGAGACGAGCGGTTTCCTTCGGGTGATACGGCGAGCAGAACTTTGTCAGCTTTCACGCTGTTGAGCGGCTTTACGGCGTGCTTGTCTGTTCGTTCCATCACATCCGGTTGCTCCCAAAGTGTGCGCTCTGGACTCGATTGTTTATGTCACGCTGGGTGAGCATGAGACTGGTCATGGATACCTGAAGTGTACCACAAGTTCAACCGTCGTATGCAACCGGATATGCTCTGCTTCTGTAGTCTCGAGGGTGCAAAGAAGACTCGGCGTTGCTTCAACGCTTCGAATCGGATTCGAGAAGTTGAGTATGGGAACGTATGTTGACCCCTTTCACAGCTTGTGCTATCTTTCCGCGAGATCGACTCCGTTGACTACCAGGGAGAGGACCGGGCTCGACGCAGTCTCGACGGACTGTTATATAGCTTCTTGAAATTCTAGGTCGACACATAAGTTAACAAACCTTATTGAAATACTATGGTAGCCTCCAAGCACTTAGGACGCCGGGGAACAGCCTCCAGAGAGGTGTTATCGATGATGTTTAGCTTAGTAAAATTACAGTTTCGAGGAAAGAATAAGTTTAAGCGTCAAAAGTAGCAATTTGCCACTACGACAGCCCACTTTACTCCAACAGAAAGACTGATACACTAGGTACCTGTAGCTTACGGGCACTTGGTAGAGAAAAGGGGAGCGCCACTGCGGTCTTTATTGTCGAGGAAAGTCCGACACGAGACTTCCAACAGCGCATACTCGACATCGATGAGCTTGCAAGACACGAGTTGATCATCGACAACAATCACCGATATCAAAGCTCTTTCTCTGATGTCGAAGAGAGGAGATTAATGCGGACCCGATGTAGATCCGCTCACAGATGGTGATATCGCGGAGCGCAGAGAGCGCAGGGAAACATCGAAACATTTGAGCTGAACTTGTTAGACTGCGATTTTACAATTCACATTGCCGGCATTGCCAAGCGTGCAAGCGTGCAAGCGCCAAGCCCACGCCTACGTCCACGCTGATTGGAAGAATCGTTGTTGCACCTGTTGCAAGGGTCCTTGCAAATTTCCTCTTGACACACGAGCGCACTGTCCATGCGTCCACGTCACTCCAACATGAGCTCAACAGCGCACGATGACCAGCCCGTGCGGCAGCTCAAGGCAGAGGACGAGGTGCATCCTGCCGTTATCACTGCGCTGATCAGGCGCGTCAGACTGCTGCTCATCAAGCTGATCGATCATGAAGTGGACGAAGACAACATCACCAGCTCAGAGGGCATCGTTGACGCCAACGTCGTCGCTGCCTTCCACCGACTTGGCGGTGACTTTGGCGATGCTGTGCCATATGCGCTTCTCGAAGCTCGCAAGCTATTTGAGAAGGACATGGACAAGCAGCCGCTCGATCAAGAAGTGAACCGCGGTCGAGCTGTCGCTGCCGAAGTCATTGCTCGCCGACTTGTCGCCCACATTGAACGCACGGTGATTGAACAAGGCCTGAGTAACTCAGGAAGCCACTTTCTCTCCCTCACAAAAAAGTTTCACCGATTCCAGAGCGATGGAGATGTAAACGTAGCCACGTCAACGCTCGAGTGCGCCATTGACCAAAAGTGCGTCAAGCTACTTTCGTCCATCGAGGCCCGCCGTGCCACCCAAGCCATCTGGGACGGCAGCCTCGTGCAGCGGTATGCTCCGAGCGGCTATGTCTACTTTGAGCCGTATGAGCGCAAGGACGACGGTGCCTTCTTGGCCCATTTCGACCCGGCTCGTCTCGGCGTACCGCGCTACTCGTACACCATCAATATCTTTCTCTGGATCTTCTTCCTGGCCATCTTTACAGTCCAGACTCGCACCTTCAAATCGTTTGACGTATTCGAGGGCATTCTGTGGATCATGGCAGCGGGCTACTTGGTCGAAGACGCCAGCAAGTGGGTCAAGATGGGCGGCCTTGGCGCCATTGAGTTCTGGACAGTCATGGATATTTTGACGGATGGCCTGCTATTGGTTGCCTTCTCGTTTCGCACAGCCAGCTTCTTGGCGCACGACAAGCATGTTGCACAGTATGAGCTGCGAGCTTTCCAGTTTCTAGCATGTGTAGCGCCCTTGATCTGGATTCAGCTGCTCAAGATCACGGATGGCTGGAAGTACTTTGGTTCGCTGCAAGTGATTCTGCTGCGCATGTTCAAGGAGAGCGCGATCTTCTTCACGCTGCTCATCATTGTCATGATCGGCTTCTTTCACGCCTTCTACGCCCTGGATGCAGCAGACGAATCGCGCGTTGACAATGCAGTTGTCAAGATCATTGACGTCCTCACACAGGCTCTTTTGGGCGGGGCCGACTTTGACCTGACCAACGACGAAGCCTTTGGCTACCCGTATGGCCACATTCTGTACTATGCATACTGCTTTGTGACGGCCGTGATCCTGCTCAACATCCTCATTGCCTTTTTCGGAACGGCGTACAGCGACGTTGTCGATTCGGCCGACGAGGTGTACGCCGCCTTCTTCTGCCAGAAGGTGATTTCCATGGTGCGTGCGCCGGATCAATTCGTCTACCTACCTCCTTTCAATCTGCTCGAAGCGTTCATCATTGCACCACTGGAGTGGGTCGTGTCGCAACACACCTATGCGCGCATCAACCACAGCGTGCAGAGCGTCATCTTTGCCCTTCCCTTGATGTGTGTAGCTTTCTACGAGAGCAGAGTTGCAAGGCGCGGAGGCGTGCTCGCCCTGCCCATGCTGTACAACGAGGAGGACGAGCTGGCCAATGCCGGCTTGAGTGGTACCAGCGAGGATCCCATTGTTCCACGCGACATGCAACACAGTGCCGGCCTCGAGATCTCGCGCACCAACTTCGACGACCTGGTCAAGATGCTCGCTCGCGACTAACCCGCAACTCACGACTGGAAAGATGAAATGGGAAAATTGACGTATCACTTTGCGTACTGTGCTGTCCATTGACGACTGACTTCGATAGCCCTGTTTGAAAAGCGCGATAGCATCAGCATGTGCAAAAGTATGAGAGCAAAGCGGCGACAAGTACGTACCCCTTTTCGTCCTTCTTGTAGTGCTCGGCGACATCGTTGGCCAGCGGATCGTCTGGATTTGGCGCAGAGAGCAGAGCTTGCACCGAGAGCAGAACTGTTCGGATCTGAAGCGCGGGCGACCATTTGTCTGAAACCCGGGGGAGTGACTGTCAGCAAAGTGGCGCGCATGGGTGGTGGTGTAGTAGATAAGCGCAAAGCCAACTCACCTTTGAGGATATCGAGGCAGATTCGACCGAGTTTGTCTGTAGAGGAGGAAAAGAGGTTAGAGCCAGCATGCGTGGCCGCAGCGGGAGTAGGACGTACCAATGTTGGGGTGATAGATCTTGGTCAGGAAGCGAACCTTGGGAGCTGACATAGGGTACTCTTCCGGCAAGAAGAGCTCCAAACGGAACACACCACCTGTACGAGCATCCATGATATTAGTACAGGCAGCGTTCTGCGAAGTGAATGTAGCAGACCTACCTTCAAAGGGGCTCTGCGAGGGGCCAGAGATGACGACATCAAAGTACCTCAGGTTATCTTCATGAGGAGTAGCGCTGATGCCTGGTGCTGGGTCTGCAATCAACCGTTCCGTTTCCTACAAGGCAATGAGTCAGAGTCACGCTCCTGCTATCGCGAGCTGAGAATAAAACGTACTTTGATGATGCGCTTGGGGAGCGACATTGTGCTATGAGTGGTTGATGGTCGCAGAGGGAGGCATTCAATCGATCTGACGGCGTTTCACATATTTTTGACGCCATTAATGTTAGACCACGGTTCAAATCTCTAACATGCCGGTAGTCAGACGATGCAACGATGCTGTGCGCTGTGCAATGTGCACTGTGCATCTCATCGTCTTCCGGCTGACATCCATCATCCTCTTTTGCGCACACCTCCCATCGCATGCATCCCGGCACACACCCGCGGACATCATCCCTGCGCAACGCCAACATCCTTATTGCCATCAGCTGCCTGTTTGCACTTGTCGGAATCGCTCCACTGTTGATCCCTGGCGATCACTCTTACCTCGACTTTCCCCACAGCCTGCTCTACTTTCTGCCCTTGCTGGTGCCGTTGTCGACGTACATTGCAATAGCACGCTGGACAGGCGAGAAGCACTATCGCCACTCTTAGCGCAATGCCGTCCTCGTCTACCATTTCGTCCTCGGACAAGTCCAAAGTCAAGTCAGCCATCCCTTCCAGCAGCAACAAGATCATTACGGCCACCGTTGGCCGGGTCTACGCCGCGCAGTCTTCGCAGTGGAACTATGCGGGTGTAGAAGGCGCGATTGCATTCGTGCGTGACCAGGTTAAAGCAACATTCTACTTCAAAGTCGTCGATCTCAAAGGTACCCGCGGCGTCATCTGGGAACACGAGCTGTACGAGGGCTTTTCATACAATCAGGACCGCACTTTCTTCCACTCCTTTGAGGGAGATGACTGCGTTGTCGGCTTCTCCTTTGCTGACGAGAGCGAAGCCAACGAGCTGTTCAAAAAAGTATCCAACCGATCCAAATACGCCAAGAGCAAATCTTCCTCTTCGTCGTCGTCCAAGAAGAAGAAGAGCAGCAGAGGCTCGGGGGGCAAGATTGACAAATCCATGATTGGCGCACCGTCTGGATTCAAGCATGTCGCGCACATGGGTTTCAGCTCTGAGCATGGGTTCAGCGCGGACAACGTCGATCCGACCTGGTCGGCGCTGTTGGAGCAGTTGGGCAGTCTTGGCATTAGCGAAAAGGATATCCGCAACAACGAGGGTTTCATCAAAGACTTTGTCGGGAAACGGGGCGGACCTGCTGCTGCTGGTGGGAAGTCGGCGCCACCTGCTGCGCCACGGACGAAGAAGGTGCCACCGCCTGCGCCGACGAGTAAGCGCAAGGCGCCACCACCTCCGCCAGCTCCGCGTTCCCGTCACGCAGTGAGCGCAGTACAGCAGCCAGAAGTGGGGTCGAGTGCTCCACCGCCTCCACCGCCGCCTCCTGCCCGCGGAGGCGGAGGCGCTGTAGCTCCTCCTCCTCCTCCGCCGCCGCCGCCCTCTCGACCTTCTGCGGCGTCCAGTGCACCCATCCCACCGCCACCCCCTCCGATGCGTTCAGGAGGGGGAGGAGCACCTCCGCCCCCGCCTCCACCTCCCCCCAGCGGCGGGGGCGGCGCTCCTCCGCCACCTCCCCCTCCGCCTGCCGCAGGAGACAATCGCGGCGCCCTCCTCGCCTCAATTCAGGGCAAAGGCATTCACAATCTCAAGAAAACGGGCAGTCCCACCAGCACCCCTCCCAACGGCTACGCCGCTGCTGGTGCTGGTGCTGCTGCAGGTGCAGGCGCGGCCGCTGCCACCGACTCACCCGCCTCCAACACTGGCGGCGGTGCCGGTGGCGGCGACGGCGACCTGGCCAGTGCACTGGCTGCAGCACTCAGTCAGCGCAAAGACAACATGGGTGACTCAGACGAAGAAAGCGACGACGACGACTGGTAATGTAAATAAACCACCCTTTTCTCACTGCAACATTCAACAAAGCAAGCCCGCAATAGCAGTTTGATGAAACAAGTGCCGTGTAATTGGTGATTGATCAGACGGCTGGTTCTCCGGTGACGCATTAGTGAGGGAAAAGTGCCATGCTGTTCAGAAGCAGAGATATTGCGAGGCGCGGCTGACAAAGTGTTTTGCGCGCTGTTTGTGGGATCGGGATGGTGAAGTTTTGTCATCAGTGATGGAATCGTCTAGATCTGCGTCTTCCTCGTCCTCCTCGAGTAGGACGGGGAGCTTTTCTCCGTCGTTTAGCAAGGCGCGTTGACGGCGACGCAGATCGCGCTCGTACTGCACCGAGTCGGTGTACAGATCCATCTCGGCAAGGGGTACGAGTGAGGTGCGTTTCCACAGCTTCCATGCGCCAAAGGCAACGACAAAGAAGAGCAGTTCAACGTAGTAGCTGAAGAAATCCGATACGTTAAAGGGAGAGAATGCGGTCCAGCCTTGGACGAGGATCATGGTGCATGACGCAATGACAACGACGTAGGGACCCCACGGCTGTGTCCAGTTTCGATACACCAGCGTCGACTCCTTGCCTTGTGCAATGAGCGCCTTGCGAAAGCGAATGGAAGAAACACCGATGGCGGCCCACGAGAGCTGGTTGGATACACCGACGAGATTCTGCAGCCAATTCCACAAGTCACCTGCGCCAATGTAGGACGAACCGAAGCAGAGGCCCGAGATACTGGCGGTAGCAGCCAGAGCAACGTACGGCACGCGGGTACTGCTCGAGACGCGCGCAAAAATCTTGGGCGCTTGACCTGCCCTTGCCATGCCGTAGAGCACACGTGCACCCGCATACAGTGCGTGGTTCCCCGCAGATAGCGCCGAAGTCATCACCACTGCATTCATAAACGAGGCGGCTACATTCGAGCCAGCTTGCTGCAAGACCAGGGTGAACGGCGACACGGTGGCCGACTTTGTGCTCAAGCCCGGAAAGTTGTACGGAACATCGATACCGATGATGAAGATGGAAAGAATGTAGAAGAGCACAATTCGCCAAAAGACGTTGCGGATCGTCTTGGGGATGGTCTTGCTGGGATTGCGTGTCTCTCCTGCTGTGATTGACAGTGATTCGGTTCCGCCAAATGCGAACGAGGCGGTGACAAACGAGCTGACCCAGCCGCCGAAGCCATTGACAAAGGGTGCGTCTCCGATGGTCCAGTACCTGAAACCGAGGTAGCTGTGGGTGTCGTTTACGCCGGCGTTGACGACGATACCAACGATGACAAAGATGACGATGGTGCAGATCTTGAGCAGACTCAGCACGTATTCCAGCTCGGCATAGCCACGGACTGACACGACGTTGACGGCGATGAGGAATGTGAGGAAGATGAGCGAGAGTGCCCAGCCCGGGAAGATGTCGTTGCTCACCCAGAACGTGAGCAGGATCTGGCAAGCCGTCAAGTCACTGGCGACGGTGACGGCATCATTGATCCAGTAGTTGAGCGCCACACTGAATCCAAACGAGGGGTCGACGAATCGAGCACTAAAGGTGGAAAAGGCGCCCGACGTTGGAATCAGGGTCGACATCTCACCCATGGCAACCATGGTGAGGTACACAACCACGCCGACGAGCGAGTACGAGATCAAGATGGACGCTGGACCAGCCCTTGCCAAGGAACGACCAGTGCCCAAGAACAAGCCAGTCCCGATGGTACCCGCTAACGCAATCATCTGAATCGTTCTCTCCCCCAACGCCCTCCGCAACCGTATCTCGCGTACGACCCCATCGTCTGCTACGATCGAGCTACCGTCATCCTTTTTCACCGAAGTGATTGACTCCCGCGTCGTCATCTCCGGCCTCGGCTCGGGCTTTTGCGAGACGACATCGACCTGGTCCGACATGGTGGTATAAGGAGTGACATCTCATTGCTTTGCGTCTCTGGAATGCGACTGTCATTGGACTGTTGCAGAAGCGTTTCGTCAAACCCAAGTATGGCGTGCTTAGCCGTCCAACAACGCTCAACTTGACCGGCGAAAAATCCGAAGTTTTAAGCAAAGAAAAAAATGAAACCAAAATCAAATCCAACGTTCTAGTAATGAAAACAATAATAATCTATGTGGTGGGTGGGGGAGGGAGGGAGCACTTAGGCAACGTACAGTCGGCCCTCGTAAGCTTGCAGAGTGCCAGCCTTGCCATCGGGGCGGGTGTCGAGCGCCACTTTGGCACCAGAAACGTCGCTGGGCAACTCGTATGTCTGGGCCTTGTCAGTGAAGTTGAGCACGACAAATGCTTTTTCGCCGCTCTCTGCAATTTTGACAAACTTGAACAGGTTCGGGTCAGACTCCTCCAGCAGGCGGAACTGGCCGTGTCCGAGAAGCGCATTGTGCTGCTTTCGGGTGGCAATGGCCTTGCGGTAGAAGCCGAGGACGGAGTTGTCGTCCTTGTCCTGTGCGGCCACGTTGATGGACTTGTAATTGTCGTTGGTTCGCATCCATGGCTTGGTGGAGGGGGTCTTGCTGAATCCACCGTTCTCGGCAGAGGACCACTGAACGGGTGTGCGAGCATTGTCACGTCCGAGCTGGTTGATGCCCTTGAGCGCTTTGGCCAGTGCAGCCTTGTCGCCCTTGCTCTGGCGTTCAACGTAGGCATAGTAGTTGATCGAGTTGACGTCAAGGTACTCCTCAATGCCCCACGTGTCGGGCACGTTGGTCATACCGATCTCTTGACCTTGGTACACGTACACGGTGCCGGTAAGTGTCATGTTGAGAAGAGCGAGCAGCTTGCCAGAGTCGTTCTGGTGCTCAGGCTTGTCCGAGGCGTAGCGCGAAATGGAACGAGCCACATCGTGGTTCTCACAGAATACCGTGGTCCAGGCGTCGTTGCCCTCGGTGAAGCGCTGCCACTTTTCAATGACTTTCTTCATGTCGGACAGAGGGAAACTCTTGAGCTGCATAAAGTCCGGCTGGCCACGACCGAGATCGACGAGGTCAAACTGGAACACTTCGCTCAGCTCGTTGGACTCGGCAGAGACGTATCGAACGACGTCGGCCGTCTGAGGAGTGTTGGGCAGCTCGCCGACAGTCATGGCGTCGTATCGCTCCAGAATCTCTCCCATCTCCTTGAGCCAGGTGTGCATGTGGGGTCCATTGCAGTAGATCATGCCAGCGGGCTGTGTCTCTGCACCTTCGTCCACGATGGGTGCGTCGGGGAAGTCCATGGGCTTGCTGTACATGTTGACCGTGTCGACACGGAAGCCATTGACTCCCTTTTCCAGCCAGAATTCCATAGCGCTCTTGTAGATGGCTTTGCGGCAGGCGTCGGTGGTCCAATTGAGGTCGGGTTGTTCGGGACAGAAGAGGTGGAGATAGTACTCCTGTGTGGTCTCGTCCCATGTCCAGGCAGGCTGGTTGAAGTTGCTTCGCCAGTTGTTGGGAGGTCGACGGGTGCCGTCGGCGTCGTACTTTGCCGGCCGCCAAATGTACCAGTCTCGCTTGGCGCTGTCCTTTGAAGCGCGCGACTCCTTGAACCATGCATGCTGGTCGGACGTGTGGTTGACGACGAGATCCAGGAGCAGCTTGAGACCACGAGCATGGCACTGCTTGATCAGCTCGTCCATGTCAGCCACAGTGCCGTAAGGCGGGTAGACTGACTCGTAGTCCGAGATATCGTAGCCCATGTCGATCTGAGGCGAGTCGTACATGGGCGAGAGCCAAATGGTGTTGACACCGAGCGACTTGATGTAGTCCAAGGTGGAAATGATGCCCTGAATGTCGCCGATACCGTCATCGTTGCTGTCCTTGAACGAGGCAGGCCAGATCTGGTATACGATGGCATCTCTGAACCAAAAAGTCCGAGAGCCAGAGGTACCGTTTGTTCCGTTGGTGACCATGGTTGGGCGAATATACGGAATCTATGGAGGAAGAGAGGGAGGCAATTCCTCTTGATCTGCTGCTTTACGCTGGTGGCGAGTGCACGTCCCGTGAGGTCAGCGCTCAGCGGTGAAATTTTTCTGATTTCTGGTCCGCGCACACTTGCAAATTCCGCCGAACATGCTCCGAGCAGGTGGATCACCCATCATCGTCTCCAGATTCCGCCCTCCGCTGGTACAGCAGTGCGGAGTGCGGGGGCGCGTAGCAAGTCGCGGCACCATCGTTGCGGAGAAGCAGTTCCACCGAGATTGCGCCGGTGATGCACGGAAAGTGTTAGACCTGCTGAAGACGCTGAATCGGTGATCGATGATCCCGCCGATGTAGAGACGGACCGAAGATGTGCCGTCGTTTGTCTGTGCCAGCTAGAAGGCCGCCTGGAGTGCGTGGACAAGTCTCCCCGCTTGACGTCCTGTGAGCAGATACGGAGGAACTCTTAACGACCTGGACCCGCGCAGAGAAGGTCTATCCAGCTCGGCAAAACTAGATTGGCCGCATGGCAGCTGAGGCGGCTGCTGGAACACTGACAGTTCAGGGTGAGCGCTCGGTGCAAGTCATGTGTTCTCTTTTTCGCACTTAGGACGTTGCGCCACTGCACAGTTGCATCCATGTGCACAAGGACCAAGGCTAGCCAAGGTTTAGTCTGGAACGTGTTAGAGCGCTTAGTGATGACGCCGGGGTGCAGGGGTGCGCGGGGTGCAGTGGTGCGCGCGGGGTGCAGTGGTGCGCGCGGGGTGCAGGGGTGCAGCGAGGTTGAATGGATGAGTAGGCGGTACAGGGACCGAGCTTGCTCCGTTTACCAGTTCTCCCGAAAGCAATTGGCGTGGCAAGAGTCTTGCCGAAGATATTCCGGCATGCTGCATGAACCCGTGACTATGGACTAACGAGGTCATAGAATCACCACGGTTCCGCATAATCAATGGAAAGGCAATACAATAGTGGTTTGCCATTTAGCTACGGAGGAATTCCGAATGTGCACTCTTGTAGTGCGGAGGAACTTTGGATGGAACACGAGACCGCGTCTAGGTTCAGCCACCACCGGGCTTAGTGTTTGCCCCGCTGCACAGTTGCTCTGCTACGTCGGTCATCCAATCAGAGAGGTAGGGGTAAGCCATGTGGCAAAGGGGAGTGCAGCGCAGCCGAGATTAGGCCGCGCCACGCTATTCAAGTGCGGGGAGGTTGGGGCCTGACCGAAAAAGGTCCGGCTGTGTCTCGGCCTAGCAAATTCGAATCTCGCTGCTTGCCTCTGCTTTCCGCCCCACAAGCACAAGCACAAGCACACGCTCAAGCTCAAGCGTAATCTGCCTCCCCGCAACCGCACAACGCCGCTCGCTCGGTCGTCGTTTGGCTCCTGCCCGCCCGACGAGATACTCCGCACTCGTGTGAGGGGCGACGCTGCTCTATGCATCTCACCACCACCATCACCATCATCCTCACACTCCGCCATGTTTGCTATCTAGTTGTTATATAACCCGCCCTTGTTTGCACCTCGTCCCCACTCCTCATCATCCATCCCCAACCCTCCTCCTCCTCCTAGCCTCTCCTCTTCCTCACAACAAGATGGCTACCCTTCACAACGCAGAGGATGTCGCTCGCATCGACTCCAAGGCTGCCGCCCAGATCGCCTCCAACGTAGAGGACTACGATGCCCTCGTCCACGATGCGGCCGAGGCCACCGAGAACCAGGAGAAGATGGGCCTGCTCCAGGCCATCAAGACCTACCCCAACGCCATTGGCTGGTCTGCCCTTCTCTCCCTCGCCATTGTCATGGAAGGCTACGACACCCTCCTGCTCGGCAACTTTTACGCCCAGCCCGCCTTTGCTCGTCGATACGGTCACTGCTCCGAACTGACGGGTCGATGTGAAATTCCAGCAAAGTGGCAGACCGGTCTCTCCAACGGCTCTCAGGTCGGCTCCATCATCGGTCTCCAGTTCACCGGTATCTGCTCGGAACGCTTTGGTTACCGAAAGACGATCCTGGTCGCCCTCTTCTTCATGATGGCCTTCATCTTTATCCCCTTCTTTGCCCCCAACTTGACCGTTCTGCTTATTGGCCAGATCCTTCAGGGTCTTCCCTGGGGTGTTTTCCAGACCTTGACCACTGCCTACGCCGCCGAAGTTACTCCCGTCACTCTTCGACCTTACCTCACCACCTGGGTCAACGCCTGCTGGGTTATCGGCCAACTGATCTCGGTCGGTGTTCTGCGTGGCACTGTCAACCGAACTGACCACTGGGCTTACAAGATCCCCTACGCCGTTCAGTGGGTCTGGCCCATCCCGATCTTTATCGGATGCTTCTTTGCTCCCGAGTCCCCCTGGTGGTTGGTGCGACAGAACCGACTGGACGATGCCAAGCACTCTCTCCGCCGCCTTGCTGCCAAGAACCAGGCCTTTTCCGAGCACGATGCCGACCAGACTGTTCAGATGATGATCCACACCAACGAGCTCGAGAAGGCCGCTGCCGAGACTGGCTCCTACTGGGACTGCTTCCGCCGCACCGACTTGCGCCGAACCGAGATTGCCTGCATGGTCTGGCTCATTCAGGTCTTCTGTGGTGGTCCGCTCATGGGTCTCTCCTCCTACTTCTACCTCCAGGCCGGTCTGCCCACTGACCAGGCCTTCAACCTGTCTATCGGTCAGTTTGCCATGGGTCTCGTCGGCACTCTTAGCTCCTGGTTCCTGCTCCGCAAGGTTGGTCGCCGAACGCTTTACCTGTACGGTCAGATGGTTCTCTTTGCCCTCATGATCACTGTTGGTGGCCTTGCCTTCAAGTCCAAGGACATTGGTGTCAGCTGGGCTATCGGATCGATGCTTCTCCTCTTCACCTTTGTTTACGATCTGACTGTCGGACCTGTCTGCTACTGTCTTGTTGCCGAGATCTCGTCGACCCGACTGCGCGCCAAGACGATTGTGCTTGCACGAAACGCCTACAACATTGGAGGTATCATTGCCAACGTGCTCTCGCCACGCATGCTCAACACGACCGAGTGGAACTGGGGTGCCAAGGCCGGCTTCTTCTGGGCTGCCACCGGCGCTCTCTGCACACTCTGGACTTACTTCCGTCTGCCCGAGACCATGGGCCGATCCTACGGTGCTCTCGACCTGCTCTTTGAAGAAAAGGTCTCGGCCCGCAAGTTCTCCTCGACCAAGGTCGAGCTGTTTGCAAAGTCTCAGCGCACCAGCTCCGACTCCCCCTCGCTGGAAAAGACCGACTCGACGGAAAAGATCGACGGTACC
The DNA here is from genome assembly GCA_023212645.1 of Farysia itapuensis. Lineage (NCBI taxonomy): Eukaryota > Fungi > Basidiomycota > Ustilaginomycetes > Ustilaginales > Ustilaginaceae > Farysia > Farysia itapuensis. The sequence goes on along the minus strand of JALBYC010000040.1, from coordinate 68,655 downwards.
ACCCCCACCAACCAGCTCAGCTACAACTACTAAGCCATCTTCCCGCTTTTCCCCTCTTTCTCTCTCACACACATCTGTAACGGGTTTCACAATTTCTCTGTATCACTGGAAAATTCATACCATCTTTGTCATTGCAAACTTTTCTCATCGTTCGTGCGTCTGGCTTTTCTTCGCATAGTGAGTACATCTTCACTCGCACAGCACTGGTAAAGGTTGATAATTGTCGTTGTTGAGAGAAAGGGCGAACAAGGGGGATAAATAGAGGGGAAAAAGGGGGAATAAATGTACAGCGAGAACTTGCGTCCCAGACCATGTGACCAGCTTACGAAGAGCGATCATGAGACTGCGACGCACCCATTCCCATCGTCCCACCCGAAAGCAACCCCGCAGCACGGCGCAAAAGATCCCAACGCCACGCAAAGAAGAGAAGGCGAGAGGGGGCAAGAATATAATCGGCGGACGTCTATGCAGATCTGGAGTAGCCAGCACAAGTCGGCGACAACAGTGTCCTACAAGCCCCCCCGGCTAGGGAGGCGAGAACTCTGCTGACACACGACTCGCGCCCACCCACCCCTATCACTGACACAAAACAGCAGCCATTCTACGCCCCCTCCCTTGTCCATTCTCTCCCCCCCGGACGTGGGAAAAGCTTGGCGGCCAAGGAGTGCCCTCGTTTTGAGTAGTAGTATCAATCTCCGTCCAACATTACGGCCTCGTACAGTCCTCGGTGTGTCCCCAAACCTCCCGCGAAGGGAGGGCGGTTATCTACCTGTTGAAGAGGTGCTTTTATAAGTTGGCGGTGGTCGTCCCCCAAGTCCATCGCTGGACAGGAGACTTTTGCGTTAAAGAAGAAAAGGAAGAAATCGCTGAGAAATGCGAAATGAAAAAAGAGAATTTTTCGCGGTTGCGGGAATGGGTTATCGGCCGAGAAGGGTCAGCTCTACTTGACAGCTTCCCACTTCCACACACGAGACAGTCTACGAGATGGCGTCCAGTGGCGGTCATGATGAGGCTGTTGCGCAGTATGAACGTGCACGCAGCAGCTCATCGCCCGAAGTCGATCAGGATGTACTGGCCTACATCGCACAGCAACAGCAGGAGGGGGAGTCCTCCTCCTTGACTCCCGCCGAGCTCAAGCGGGCGGAACAGCTAAAAATGGAACGCTTCCAGCACGGAGCGTCCAAAGTCAAGTCGAGAGCCCAACGAGAACGCGAGGAAGCTGAGCGTAAGAAGAAGCAGGAGGAGCTCGACGCCGCGCAAGCCTATGCCGAGTTTGCCGCTGCCATGGGTATCGTTGATACTCCTGGGAACGCAAGTGGGCAGCACGACTCACGCCGCACAGGCACGGGCTTTGTCGCTGCAGGTGGCAAAGCATACACCGGATCACGACAGACGCCCAGCGATAGTGGTGCAAAGAGGCCCAGCGCTTTTGAAGAGGACGTGGGCGTGGAGAGCGAGTCGACTGATGTGCGCAAAGACCCAGCGACGAAGCGAAAGCGTGCAGCCATGGACTCGTTCCTCACCGAGCTACAGACGCAGCAGGCCGAACGTGAATCGCGCCTCTCCGCAACCGCCTCCTCCTCTGGGACCTCAATTTCAACCCTACTGGCTCAGGAAGGACCCGGTCCCCGCACAAAGTCGCACGACCACACTCTCACCACCAACATCTGCGTCCTCCAAATGCCCCTCGGCGTGACCGAGAACAGCATGGCAGAGTACTTTGCTCGGTACGGAGATGTCGCCACGGTAAAAATCATGTGGCCGCGCAGTACCGATCTGCGCGATCGCGCTGCCGGCTTGACCGGATTCGTCGCCTACATGCACCGCAAAGATGCCGAACTTGCCTTTTCACAGTGCGACGGTGCCATGTGGGACGCAAACCGGATCAAGCTCTCATGGGGGAAAAACATGGTCTTACCCTCGCGGCCCCTTTACCCCAAAATCACTGAGCGCAGGGGGGATCCTGCTGACGGGTCAGCGGGGAGGGGAGCAACGCTGCGCGACGAGCACGCCAATCTCGTCATCCGCCATCGAAGACCATCGCGACAACCTCGCCCCCCTGCCGCCGCACTCAAAGCCTTGCAGCAAGAAGAGGAGGAAGAAGAAGCAGCAGCAGCGGGAGGAAGTGGGGTTGATTCCGCGCGGCGCGTGTCACGTCGTGCGTTTATCGAGACCGTGGCGAAGCGTGTCCGCACGCACGGCGCTGATTTCGAGACGCACTTGCGAACCCAAGAGGCCGACAATCCGCAATTTGCCTTTCTCCACGAGGAAAGGGGTGCGGCTTGGGAGTACTACCGGTATCTTGTGGATGCGAACTTCGAGCCGGTGCTACAGCCTGGCGACTCGTGTGAAGAGGAAGGGAGTGATTACTACTCGACGGATTCGGGGGAGGAATCTGAGAGGGTGAGGATGGGTAGGAGGGCGGGGACGGTGCTGCGACCTCGCGCGCGCGCACGGCTCTCCACCATGCTCCGCAACCTCACCCTACGTCGGGAACGAATCGCCCGCGTCATGGCTTTCGCACTGGACAACGCAGGCGCACACGACCAAGTCGTCCAAACCCTCACCACCGCCATCCTCCAACCTCGAACACCCATCCCCCGCAAATTGGCAACACTCTACTGCCTCTCCGACATCCTCCACAATTCCGGCACCTCGGTCCCCAACGCTTGGAAGTACCGCAGCGCAATCGAAGCCAACCTCCCCCTCGTCTTCGCCCACTTCACACACGTCCTCCACGCCTTCCCCGGACGGATGAAACAGGAAGCGATAAAAGCGCAGTTGAACAACTTGCTCCATGTGTGGGAAACTTGGCTCGTCATCAGCCCACCTGTCATGTCCCAGCTTCGGCAACTGCTCAACGCGCCCAAACCCATCATCCCCACTCAGTCGCCCCTCGCACAGGCAGAAGCTGACGATATCGACGGCGAGGACTTGGACGGAGAAGCAATGTAACATGATCCACGCACAGACAACAAAGTTATATTGTTCAATGATTCCTCTGCTAAGCTTCAAACTTGACACCCTGTGCGAGGGTCATTTGAGACGAGTAGTTGACCGTAGACGTAGCCCATCGGCAGTACTGCTTCCAAGCGTCACCGCCGCACTCTCGCCCCCAGCCGGTAGCCTTGTTGCCTCCGAAGGCGGCGCCGACTTCGGCACCCGAAGTCGAGACGTTGACATTTACAATGCCGCAGTCGCTGCCGAGTGCGCCTTGCCAGGTGCCAATGTTGGTCAGGCGTGTGGTGAAGAGCGAGCTGGAAAGACCCTGGCGCACCGAGTTGTTGAGCTCAATTGCCTCCTCCAACGTGTCGAAGATGGCGACGTTGAGAATGGGCGCAAAGACCTCCTCCTGGAACAGAGTGTCGCGTGCATGACTCGGCATCGCTACGACCGGCATGACGTAGTTGCCACCCTGCAAAGCAGTCAGGCTTGCCGGAGCGTCGGACGGCGACGTGGGGCCATACAGCACCTTACCGCCAGTCTGCTGAAGTGTCTCGATCGTTTGCCAGTACTTTTGTACGGCTTGTTTCGAGTGCAGAGGACCACACAGCACATTGGGGGAAGTCGGATCGCCAATGAGACCCTTTGTCTCGACGCTTTGGTAAATCTGCAGCAGCTTGTCGAGGAATTTATCTGCGATGCCACGTTGGAGCAGTAGCCTACGGGTCGTGGTGCATCGCTGACCTGCCGTGCCAATAGCTGCGAATGCCACGCCAGGAACGGCGAGCTCCAAATCGGCATCGTCCAGAACAATTGCAGCATTGTTACCTCCGAGTTCCAGCAGCAGCTTGCCCAATCGACCGGCGACATCGCGTGCGACAATCTTGCCAATGTGTTCGGAACCTGTGAAACTGGTGAGCTGGATGCGTGTGTCTTGCGTGAGTGTCTGACCGGTTTCGACGTCTCCGCAGCACAGACTGGCAAGGGCTATGGGGAGGCCGTGCTTCTGCAGAACCTTGACGATGAGCTTAGTTGTGGCAATGGCTGTGAGAGGTGTCGTAGGGGAAGGCTTCCAGATGGTCGCATTGCCGCACACAAAAGAGAGACAAAAGTTCCAGCCATGAACAGCCACGGGGAAGTTGAAAGCAGTCACGACGCCGACGAGCCCCAACGGATTGGGAACCTCGTAGATGACATGACCTGGGCGTTCCGAGGGCAGTACATTGCCGCGAATCGAACGTGAGAGGCCAACGGCCATGTCAGCCACATCGATGACTTCTTGCACTTCGCCTTTGCCCTCGGACAGTACCTTGCCCATCTCGAAACTGATCAGTGCACCGAGAGCGGCCTTGTTCTCGTTGTAGGCTGCACAAATGTCCTTCATCACCTGACCACGCGTAGCAGCTGGCACGGCGGCGAACTCTCGCTGCGCTTTCTGTGCAGTTGCGATAAGTTGAGCAACCTGACTAGAAGAGGCGCACTGAACAGTGGCAAGTGTCTTGCCCGTGGCAGGGTTGACAGACTTCAGAGCGTCCTGGCCATTGCCGCTCTTCCACTCTCCGTCAAAGAGACCCATGACATTGCCGCCAGGGCTGGGCAAGTCGAGTGCGGCGAAAACCTGCTCGAGCGTCGTTGGCTCTGCGGCATACTTGCTGCTTGAAATTGGCTCCGGCATGGTGGTTGAGATAGCAAGAGCTGTGCGATCTGTCGTCAGCTACATCTTTATAGTACTGACCACCTCGTCATGTGTCAGGGGGAAAGGCTGGATCCGGTCTGGTAGCCAAGGTGCGTTTAGTCGTTGTCTGACAGCTCGGCGAAAAGCCGAAGTGTGGCGCGCAATTTCGGATTTTTGCCGTGTGCTTATAGGTGACAGTAGCACGGCACTTGGCCGTTATCTATCCAACATGGCCAAAATAAACATCATAGCAGCTCGGGCCCCCGTGGCTGAGCAACAGGGGTGGGGCCCGGAGCTCCGTTCAGGTTGCCGAGGAAACATATGTATATACCCTGAGAGCAGCCGGAGTGTATGAGTCGCCTCATGTTTAGCTATGCATATGCCTACCCACCGGTATACTTTTGTCTCCTCCTCTCAGCAAGTGCGTGTGGCAAGACAGCAGTGCGATTTGCACCATTCCATAGCTCAGCTGTATCTCGATACTCTGCCCGCTGATGCAGAGCGCAAAAGCAAAAAAAGATCAAGATCCGCTAGCTCACGCCATCGAACACGATCTATGAACAGCATTCCGCAGCCAGCTATGCAAGGCGTGGTGGCGACTGAAATGTCGAGCAAAGCGCCTCTGGCCTTCGGACCAGAGACGAGCTTTATTCAGTCTCAACAGGCCGGTTTCCCAGCACTGTCAGCGGATGACGACAGTGCATCTTGCTCTTCCTCAGAGTCCGCAAGTCAGGTAACTTCGACCGACTTGCGAGCAATGCTGGCGTCGTCCATGTCGACAATGTATCGACAGGAAGTACCGCTGTACGGCACACTGCTTTCCATCATCTCGGAAGTCAACAGCGACGTGCTGTTGGAGCAAGACATGCGCGTATCCGAGGCGGAAGAGAGGCGGATCTCTGTCGAACGCCATGGAGCTATTCGTGTGGGCACGGCGCTCGAACTACACACGCTGGCACGGATCTTTGCCGTCTTTGGCATGTCGGCCGTCGGATACTACGACTTGTACAAGGATGCCGGTCTGCCGATCCACGCTACTGCTTTCCGCCCGGTAGACACCAAAGCACTGGAACGCAACCCTTTCCGAATCTTTTGCAGTCTCCTTCGCATGGAACTGATCCAGGAGGACAGCGTTCGTGCTCTAGCCCAAGATCTGCTGTCACGCAGACAAATTTTTAGCCAGCGGTGTCTGCAGCTTCTGTCCCAAATCGAATGTATGCCAGACCGAGAGCAGATGCCAAGGAGTACGGCGCTCGAGTTTGTCGATGAGGTGGTCGATATCTTCCGTTGGCACCCAAGCACGCCGGTCTCGTCGGCAGAGTATCAGAAGCTACATGCGGTGCATCCCTTGGTGGCCGATATTGTATCCTTCCGCGGCCCCCACATCAACCATCTTACGCCACGGACACTCGACATTGATCGCGTGCAGCAAGTGATGTTGCAACGTGGCATTGATGCCAAAGAGGTCGTTGAGGGACCCCCTCGTCGCAAGAATCCAATCTATCTGCGACAGACCAGCTTTCACGCTCTATCCGAGGAGGTCACTTTTCAAGGTGACAGCGTGAGCGTGCAAGGCCGACACAAGGCGCGATTTGGCGAGATCGAGGCCCGAGGCCAGGCTCTGACCCGCAAAGGAGCACAACTGTACGATCAATTGATGGCCCAAGTGACCCGCACCACCGAGAGCCACGAGCACAAGCTCATCTCTGTGTTTGCACAAGGTTTTCCGGACGACCTGGACGAGATACGGAGGCAAGGTTTGGGCTACTTTGTCTACTCGGTCGAAAATGCGGAGCTAGCGCGGGGAAAGACGGCCGAGACAGCGTCATCGCTGCTAAGCATGCTGCTTCAGTCGGGGGCAGTACGAGCCGAGCCGCTGACGTACGAAGACTTCCTCCCTGCATCGGCAGCGGGAATCTTCCAGAGCAATCTTCCGACGAGCAGCAGCACCAAGCAGCGGACAGAAAGCTCGCCTAGACCCAACAGCCAGGCGCAATTCGAATTGGAATATGCTATTGGCGGCAAAGTGCTGGACTACTTTGATCTCTACCAGGCCCAGCAGGACGCGAGTCTACGGCAAGTGGCCCGCGAGCTTGATTGCCATGTGCTTCTATCGTAATACTAGAGCAGCGGCCGAGTTCGCTATCTCAGAATTGTCTGTGCGGGGGAGGTGAGCTGAGAGCCTGAGATAGCAAAGTGGCCCGTTTGAAAATGTGCGGTAACTCGGCCGACGCCACCCGCCACACCCAATGAGAAGCGGCAGAGATAAGACAATTCAAATACCGCTTTTGCACTCTTGTGGTGGTAGTATGGGGTCGTATACCATTCCATGTATGGAGAGCCTGCCTTATCGTCTGACCCCTCGCTTGCTACTACAAAAGACAAGGCCAAAGCTCTAGTGTCGGGATGAGATAGAACTCCACCCGCACATTTCTCTCACCTCGACAACACCCCCCTTCTGCCATATCTCATCTACCGACAATGCTGGACAGGATCGTGCGGGCTGCCGCTATCAAGGGCTCGGAACGGCGCGAGGGCGAGTCGTGGGCCGCCGCCATGTTGCGCAACGAGGATTTGCTACCCGTTCCACCGCAACGTCGAACATGGGGCTGGATCAACTTTGTCACCTTCTGGATCAGCGATGGTCTGAACCTCAACACGTTCATGATCGCCTCGACTGCCGTCTCTGCCGGTCTCTCTTGGTGGCAGGCGTGGCTGGCAGTCATTCTTGGATATATGGCTGTCGCCGTGATTGTCGTTCTTGCGGCGCGTATCGGTGCAACATATCACATCTCGTTCCCCATCATCGCCCGTTCGACCTTTGGCATCTGGGGAGCGATCTGGCCCGCCTTAAACAGAAGCCTGCTCGCTGGAATTTGGTACGGAGTACAGGCATACATTGGTGGTCAATGTGTTACGCTGGTGCTGCGGTCGATGATTCCATCGTATAACAACATTCCCAATGGTTTGCCCGACTCTGCGGGCGTGACGACACGCGACTTTCTCAGCTTCTTCCTCTTCTCGCTCATCTCTCTGCCGCTGGTATGCCTGCCTGTTTCGCAGCTGCGCCTCTTCTTCAACTTCAAGAGCGTCGTTGTTCCCATTGCTGCCATCGCGTTTTTCGCATGGAGTGTTGCGGAAGCCAAAGGTCTTGGCCCGATTGTGCACCAGCCTAGTTCGCTCAAAGGCTCCGTGTTTGGATGGCAGTTTGTGGCCTCTCTCATGTCGTGCATCTCCAACATGGCCACTCTGGCGCTCAACATCCCGGATATATCACGAATGGCGAAAAGCAAACGTTCCGTCACCTGGTCGCAAATGCTCGCAATTCCTCTCACTTTCAGCATCACCTCGTTCCTCGGCATCATCATTGCTTCTAGCTCAACCGTGATCTATGGCAAGCTGATCTGGAATCCGGTCGACTTGCTTGGTATGCGACTGGATGTACGACCCCATGATGCAGGTACGCGCGCCGGCGTCTTTTTCATTGCACTTGCCTTCATTGTGGGGCAAATTGGCGTGAATATTGCAGCCAACTCCCTGTCGGCGGGACACGATCTGGCAGCTATCTGCCCACGCTTTATCAACATCCGTCGTGGCAGTCTGGTGGCTGCGGCGGTTGGATTCGCAATGTGTCCGTGGAACTTGCTCAAGGACAGCAACAACTTTGCCACCTACCTCTCGGCCTATTCGCTCTTTCTCTCCAGCATTAGCGGTACAATGATGGCGGATTACTACATTGTTCGACGTGGACTGCTCGACGTGCCCAGCTTGTACTCTGCCAGTTCGGGCAAGCACGACCCGAGTGCACCGCACATGTACTACTTTACCAAGGGAATCAACCTCCGTGCGTTTGCGGCGTACCTTGCAGGAATTGCCATGACGGTGACCGGGTTTGCGGGCGTGTTGGGCGCCGATGTCAGCCTAGCTGCCCAACGCATGTACATTATCGCCTACCCAATCGGCTTTATCGTCTCGGGAGGCGTGTATGTTGCCCTATGCCACCTCGCTCCCACGCCCGGATCCGTCTCGCTGCGCGAACACACACACTCGCTCGAGCCCGAATCCTGGGAAGCCGACAACTGGACCACCCAACCAGACCCATCTGCCGACCCAACTTCCTCCACCGCCAGCACCGACGAGGAGAAAGCGTACGGCTCCGAAGACAAGCATTCTTCGCCCGGTCAGGAAGTCTCTGTTTCCCAGTACTATATCAACAAGTAAACGCGCTTCCACATCTCTCTGTACACTATCAATTCATGTCACCGGTTTCTCTGCCAATGTGGTGTGCGTGTGCGTGATTTTGGAATTAAATCGGAAGAAATTTAGCGAAAAACATGCGATTTTCCCAATGAAAATGACAGATTTCGCGTGTTGGTTTCCTACCACAAACATCCCTCCCCCCAGCAGCAAGTATGGCAGGAGACTCGATCGTGCAGCAGTTGCTGGCGTATACACCGGTTGCAGAGCGGGGTGCTGGCGTACAGGCTGCTTTTCTGTGCGTCGTACTGCCCTTGTTGGCAGTGGCATTCAATGTGCTGGCTCAGGTTGCCTTGCCTCGCAAGAGCAGCTTACCACCCGTCGTCTTTCACTGGTTCCCCGTGATTGGCAGCGCCGTGTCGTACGGCATGGATCCGTACAAGTTTTTCTTTGACGCTCGCGAACGGTACGGCAACGTGTTTACGTTTGTCCTGCTCGGACGGAATGTGACGGTTGCCCTTGGACCCAAGGGGAGCAACTTTGTGTTTAACGGAAAGCATCAGCATGTCACGGCCGAGGATGCATATACTCATCTTACGACGCCCGTGTTTGGCAAAGAGGTGGTGTACGACGTGCCGAATGCGGTGTTTATGGAGCAGAAAAAGTTTGTCAAGGTAGGACTTAGCGTGGAAAATTTCCGCGTGTATGTGCCGCAGATTGTGAACGAGGTGCGCGACTACCTGCGCACGGATCCACGCTTCAGCGCCGTTCAGAAGGGCGCAACCTCGGTCACGGTCGATATCTTCCAGGCCATGTCCGAGGTGATTATCCTGACAGCTTCGCGGACGCTTCAGGGACGCGAGGTGCGTGCCGGTCTTGACAAATCCTTTGCCCAATACTACCACGACCTCGACGCTGGATTCACCCCGATCAACTTTGTCATTCCCAATCTGCCGCTGCCCTCCAACTTCCGCCGCGACCGTGCGCAGAAGAAAATGTCGCAGTTCTACCAGGACATTGTCGCCCGTCGTCGGGCTGAGGGGACCATTTCCCACGAACACGACATGATTAGCGCCCTGATGGAGCAGAGCTACAAGGACGGCCGCGAACTGCGTCCCGTTGAGATCGCACACATGATGATTGCCCTGCTCATGGCGGGTCAGCATACCTCGTCTGCCACCAGCAGTTGGGCTATCTTGCGGCTAGCCAGTCGACCCGATATTCTCGAGCAAGTGTACGAGGAGCAGGTGCGCGTGTACGGCGAATCGGACGGCAAGCTGCGTGAGCTCGACTACGAGACGCAAAAAACAAGTGTCCCGCTACTGGATGCTGTGATCAAGGAAGCGTTACGACTGCATGCACCTCTGCACAGTATCATGCGCTATGTCAAGCAAGATCTCACCGTTCCACCCACACTCTCCGCCCCCTCCTCCCGCGGCGGTAGCCGCGGCGGCGGAGAAGAAAGCTACGTCATTCCAAAGGGCCACTACGTACTGGCCGCACCCGGTGTTTCACAGGTAGACCCGCAGATTTGGTCTCAACCCGACACCTTCAACCCGCACCGCTGGCTCGATGGCTCAACGGCGCATACCGCCGACACCTCGGACGACAAGCAGGATTTCGGATTCGGCATGATCAGCACAGGCGCAAACAGCCCTTACCTCCCCTTTGGTGCAGGCAGACACAGATGCATCGGCGAACAATTCGCCTACCTCCAAATCGGCGTCATCATAGCCACCCTCGCACGCACATTCACCTGGCACCTCCAAGACAAATTCCCCAACCCTGACTACCAATCCATGGTCGTACTACCCAGCAAACAAGGCTCCAACATCACAATGTCCCTCCGCAACCCCCAATCGTCCTTCCTCTCACACTGAAAAAAAAACTCCCACATGATTGGGCCTTTAGCTCGGGGCAAAAGAATTTATGTGCGGTTTAGAGAAAGTAAATGCGGTAGTTAGCTATGACTTGGACGGGACGGGAGGAGCTGAGTTGGGTAAATTGAATGCGAATTGGGAGAGAAGGCTGGTACCGCTGATAGTCGAGGCACGTTCAGCAGCAGCAGCGGTTGTGGAGCGCGACGGCGGGGGGTCTTTGAACGGGTCAGCGTGTGCCGGATCTACAAGTTCTTCCGTACCCTCGTCCTGTTCTTCCAGGGGTACGGCGGATGCCGGTCTGCTACGTCCAAGCGCATCGCTGCGTTCTAGCGCCTCGATTGCATCAAACGCCTGCCCGAGCCAGGAACTACGGTCAACTGCATCCGTGGGAGACGGATCGTGCTGCAAAAACTCGGCCGATGCGCGCACCGGTCCGAACGGGTTCTCTGAAAACGGAATGCCCAGGGTCGACGTTGAGATGGCGGAGCTATGGCTTGCACGCTGCTGCTGCTGTTTGCCGGCGAAGATCTGCGATCTCGAGGGGGGAGGAACGAGTTCGCGTGCGTCTGTTTCGAAATCCGCCTCGTCGACGATGGCAAACAGCGGGTCTTGGAATGGATCCAGTGCGGAATCGTTCGTGTTTGCTTGATTTTTGCGCTTGAGACTGTCGCCGCGTACCAGCTGGGCTTTGCCGCCCTTGCCAATGTGGATGCGACGAACACCGTCGGATGAGACAGGAGTGACGATTTGCGGAGCGGAAAGGACGTAGGATAGACTGGCCGAATTGTACGAGTTCATGGTGCCGACGGTGCCTGTGGACAGGTGTTTGTCCGCCATTAGGGACTGGACAGGGTCGATGGACATGAACTCGTAGTTGGCCGTTGTAGAAGCAGGTGATGCCGAAGAGGAAGCTGTGACAGCATTGCCAGCCAAGGGGGACGATCGTGCAGGCGCATTGTTGGGTGCCGGTAGGCGCAGGTTGAGGTCAGGAGCACGAACGGGCCGCACTGGGCCCTTGTTTCCCGCACCGTTTGCGTGCATAGGCTGCACGACGGGCGCGCCGGTAGCACGATGTACGGCGCCCGGTAGACTGGGAGCGCCCGTGTGCGGTTGAAATACGATGGGAATCAGATTCTTGGAGCCAAAGGTGGTGCCCGATCCGATACTGATTCGGGGGCCCAGACCACTAGTGACCGACTGCGGAACAGATCTAGCAGAGAGCATACTGTTGCGTCCCTTTGCGCCACGCTTTGCACCGTTGCAGTATTCTTCCTCCTCCTCTTCGCACCCTTCCGTGATGCGGGAGAGATGGGTGGCTGCGCCAAACGAACGACGGTGTGACAGTGTCGGGTCGGCCAGCGAGCCCGTAATCGTAAAGTGATCCTCATCGTCGCCCGCATCCTGTGCAGTGACACCTAGCTGGAACGTATCTTGCTTGTTCTCGTGCGCATCAATCTTTTCCTGTCGTTGCTGCGCGCTGTTTTGCAGCGCGATACGACGTTGGTGTCTCTTTCTCCTCCAAAGGACAAAGGCAACGGCAGCGAGGGCGACGATGGCCAGCATCGCACCCAAACCTCCTCCGATCGCAGACTTGCTTCCCGACGACGACGAGCTGGAGGAAGCGGGGATGGCGACACACTTGTTGTAAGGACAGTCCTGGCACGAGCTGCGAAAGATCTGCTGGCACTGGTAGCCCTTTGGACACGAGGGGCAGGGTGCGATGTCGGTGCAGACTGCGCAGCCATCGCGCTTCTTTCTATGCTGCATTACCATTGTTGGACTGGGCGGCTACGGGTGGCGATAAAACAGTTGAGACCAGCTCAGCGTGATGAGAAAGAAAGGAGCAAGCATCAATCACAATGTGGGCAGAAACCCCCTTTCGGAACAGCCGACACGAGACCAACACCTCTCTATTAGCCACAAAATTCAAAATTGTATGCACCCAATTCAAACCATGACCGAGCGAGGAGAAATTTCAAAGTACATTTCGCAACCACGCGTGGAATTGGTCTCGAACTGTGGGCGACAAAGCTTGGGCCGCGACGGGTGGTGGAGAAGCAGTTGGACCCCATGGCGGAGAAGTCGCAAGTCGATCGTACTTTTGCTCGCAAAGGCCGTGGACAAGCCTGTAGAGCTCCCTTTGCACCTGCTCGTCGCCAAAGTTGGCAAGGTTGTCCAGCTTGGCGTCCAGCACCACGCCGTTTTTAGAGTGAATGTCGAGCGAGAACGTGCCCCATCTGCTTTGAGCATCAGGTGCCGTGTCTAGATCGATCTGGTTGGGGTGTGTGACGCTGACTCTGTGTGTGAACTCGGGTGTCTGGCCAAAGACCCAGTCCCAGCTCTGCAGTTCTTCGTAGTTCTCGCTGAGCTTCCACCGGCCCTGGTTCATCTCCGGGATTTGGAGGATGCGTTCGTCGACGGTAGTCGCGCGCATGTTGTGTCCTGGTAGTAGGCGGTCTGGCTGGTAGGTGGCGAAGAATTCGGCGACGACGGCTTGGACAAAGGCGGAATGCGTGAGCAGCGGCGCGCGGTCTGGGAACGCAGTCGCCAGGTTCGCCACAGGAGCAGGGACGGAAGCGACACCCTTGGTCACCAGCCCTTCGCCCCTATCGTTGCGGAGCGCCGAGCCAAGGTTGCCCAGCGATGCGCTGAGCAGCATAGTGCCGTGGTGGTAGGCCCGGGTATTGACCAGCTTGTAGGCGGACCCGGACACTTTGCGTTCCTCATATCCGCTCTCATCCGCTTCCGCTTTCGTCTTGGCCGTGGAAGCCGAGTCAAACTCGGCAGCTACACGGATGCAGATGTCGTTGCGCGAATTGACATACGCGCCCTGTTGCGCACTTGCCATGTGCGCATGGCTGGTGTGCAGAGCGATGGGATGTTTGTTAAGCGCTCGACAGACGAGCTGAGCATGGGTTTGACGATCAAACGCCTCCCGTGCCACATGGAACGAGTAGTTGGTATTGCCCAGGTCGTGATACACCGTCCCACCGCCTGATCGTCGTCGCACTATCGGCAGTTGTGCAGCCACCATGGCTGACGCATTCAACTCCTTCCACGAATTCTGGTTGCGACCCACCACCACACACGGCGAATTGCGGTACAAGAAGCACACGGGCGTACCAGCATCGCGCGTGCGAAACAAATGATCCTCCAACGCCAAGTTGAACCACGGATCGGTCGACTCCGACACCCATGCCTCTGCACCACCGGCTGTCGAGAACAACCGTCTTGACCCTACCCCAAGCTTGCCCCGCCGACAGACACGTAGTAACATGGACGCAACATCTCCACGCGACAAAACTGGAATTTTTCTATCCCACAGCACAGACATTCACCTTCCCGGGATTTTCTGGGACAGTTTTGACTTTATGATTCCAGAGGGGAACATGCAGAACAAGAGGTATAGCAAGATGCAACGGAATGAAGGAGACAGTGCAGATAATAAGAGAGTGTATAGCAAAGGTTTTGGACACGCTTAGAGCATCATGGCGCCGGCAAAGACGCAAGCGGCGGCAAGGACAAAGGAAGAGGCGGCGCTGAGGGTCGAGGCGCTGCTAGCTGTGCTGGAGCCAGAAAGGTTGCCTAGGCTGCTGCTACTGCTGCTGCTCTGGCTGGCAGAGACGGTGACCACGACGACCTGGGCGGAAAGAGAGCTGGATGCAGACGAGGAAGAGCTCTTGACCGCCTTGGTGAGGCTGAGGGAAGAGGAAGTGGAAGCAGTGGAAGAGGAGGCGGATGCAGACGAGGTGGCAGCTGCAGCCGAGTAGCTGGCAAACGTGACGGGTGGCAGCTTGCCCTCGTCGGCGCCCTTGGCGGCGAGTGACTTGATGCCGTTGTAGATGGTCGAGGTCGTGACACAGTTGCTAGTGGCGGGCATCGAGTAAGCGGCGGTAGGCGTGACTTCGTCCGACGCGCCGTTGGTGTAAGAAATGGTGCTGGTGCCCACCATGTAGGTGCCGGTAAAGTACTGGACAAAGGTCGAGGTAGAGCCATCGGCAAGTGGGTAGAGACCGGGAGGGTAGGCCGAGTCACCATCACACGTGTCAAACACGTTGTCGTCGTAGTTGCCCGGCATGACAAAGTTGCATCCCATCACGTCGAGCGTGTGTTGGCACTCTGCAGCGGTAGGTGCGGCGTCGGAGCCAGCAATGCAGACACGGAAGCACATCTGGTCGTGCGAAACATAGTTCATCCACTCCTCGTAAAAGACGTCTTGTCCACTGATGTTGGAGGTGACGTTACCGCCGACGGGGTTGCCCATGTTGGTAGCGCCGTGTGGGTCGAGCTCTCCACCTTCGTCGCCGGCGACCATGCCAATGTTGGTAAAGTCTCCGACGGCCATGACCTGGAGGTAGAGAGGCGTTTTGACAAAGTGGGCGCCGGTCACTGTTCCGTCGGGAATGACACGCGCATTGTTACGTGGTTGTGTGCACCAGGCAACTGTTGTAGCCTCTACATCGGCCAAAGGCTGATCCTTGCCCGGAGGGCCAAAGGTGCACCAGTCGTTGATCGAATTGATGGAGGCCAGTCGAGAAGTAGAGTCCTGGTTGATGGGCGTGTTTAGCGCAGGACCATTGGGGTTAGTTGGACCGTTGCTGCCAGTTGATCGCACACCAGGGTAGTACGAGTTGGCTGAGCCAAAGTTGAACTTGGGCTTGGTAGCATCATACGCGACTGCCGTTGACGCAGACTTGGTCGTGTGCTTGGAACCGGAGTGCTTGGACGAAGACTTGTGAGAAGAAGCACTGGCAGTGGCAATCAGAGCAGCTGCTCCAACCAGCTTGGAGACCAACATTACGACGGACGGAAAAGAATGTGAGAGTTGGAAGAAGAAGGAGAATGAGTTGAGAAGAGAGAGGGAGAGGATGGAACTGTCAAGGTACGGCGCTTGAAAAGGGGTTTGGACGACAGCAAGCATTGTTGTGACTAGCAACCGACGGCTCATGCAAACACGCCTTTCGGGGGGGCCCTTTGCTCAGAGTGCGCCGGATCTGCGACATGCGCATCGCGGTCCGAGGGCCATGCATTCTTTTGTTCAGTTGGGCGTTGGCTGCATGCCGCATGGCCTCGCCAGCGTGGATGGAGGCTCGGTGTTGATGTTGGAGCCGGCGGCGCGTCCTATTTACACTGGACGCGTCGCTTCTAATCGAGATAAGCAGTTTGTATCCGCTCCAATTCTATTTTCGGCAGACAATGGCCGAGCTCAAATTGCGCTCAAATTTGTAGTCTAGCACGGTCTAACAGCGCTGTTTCGGTTCGTCCCAACAAAAGAATGACTCAGCCTTACTCAGCCTATCACATGCTAAATTGGCCTTTGGGCCGTGGGGAAACCGGGTGGCCACGTCAACTACGCCTACATATAAGATATGAAGTGGCCCTAGCTAGACTTTGCCCTATTACTACGATGGACGCACCACTTCCTGACTACTATCGGACGTTGGGCGTAGCAGTAAGCGCGTCTGCGACCGAGATCAAAGAGGCGTACAAGCGTCGTTCACTCAAGACCCACCCAGACCGTTTCCCCAACGCAAGCGCCGAGGAACGTCAGCGTTATACGCAGCGATTTCAGACGCTAGCTGACGCCTACTACGTGCTTTCCGACTCGGATCGACGAAAGGAGTACGACTCGCTTCGACGATCACGCCCCTCGACCGACTCCTTCTGGTCCTCTGGCTCGGCTGCTGACGACGAGGACGGCGTGCCCGAGTTTAGCGAAAAGGAACAGACTTCGTCGGCCAACTTTTTCCAATCCTTTTTTCCAGGATCATTCAAGCAGGACGCCAACGAGACTTCTGCACCGCAACAGCCAGAAGCCGACGGCGTATTCGCCAACGTATTTGAGGAACTTTTACGACCCGAGGTTACGCGCGTCGCTCCTCTGTGGAAGTGGGTAGGCGGTGCATCTGGTACTGCGCTCGGTTTCATTGTTGGCAACATCCCCGGTGCTTTGGCCGGTGCTTTGACGGGAAGCTATTTGGGCCGGATCCGTGACGCCAAGGGCAAGAGTGTTGGTGAAGTGTTCCTCGGTCTGGGCGCAGGCCAGCGTGCTGAAATCCTAAGCAACCTTCTCCGACGTGTCCTCCAGCAGCAATCTGGACCCGTTCCGCAGTAATGGCTGAGCCCTCGACGAGCAACGCAATCCAAACGGGACCAGCGACAAGCCTGATGGAGAGGCTGGTGCGCGACGTTCCTCGAGACGATACACGAACATGGGCCATCATTAACGACTTTGTCTTGGACGACGGACAGCGAATCAAGTCTGAGACGGAGCGACTTGACTTTGTCAGTCGACTCACCAGCTCGATTGCCGACTACCGAAGAGTTCGTGGAGCACGCATGGCGCCCAATGCAGCGTCCGCGCCATCTGCTGAAGAAGACGACGAGTACATCCTCGGCGGCTGGCCTGACAATGGTGACAGGGAAAACCTTCACGGCAGTTCACAATTACCGCGCAAAGATCCAGCTGGACGTCCCCTACCACCCAAGTGGCTGGTCCATATCCTGCAAGACCTGGTGGCGGTGGAAGCAAAAGAACGGGACATTGAGCCCAACACCTGGCATGGTAGTGCCAACACTGCCCTAAGCATCTACATCAGCGAGTACATGTTAGCTGTAGCCAAACCACGCAGGTAATGAAATATGAAACCCTTTGCACACAGACAGACACGGGAGCGGGAGTGGAATTTGGTTTTGGAGGGGCTGAGACAACGTGGCAAAAGTTGAAATTGCCAGGTGCCCAATCTGCACTTCGGGAGAGAGAGAGTGAATGAAAATCTTGAGTGGTACGGCCAACTTTTGAAATTGCCCGCTTTCGGGAACGGGTTGGCGACAATATATATATATATATATATGCTGTGCTGTGCTTTAGCTATCTGTGCTGCCCACTGCAACGATAAGCATGGGTGGGTCGTATACCGCTGTTCCGGTCAACGAGGCTGGTCCTTTGTCGTCCTCTTCCTCGTCGTCGTCGCCCAGTCCGCGCGTTTCCGGCTTGCCAACACCAGATCAGCCATATGCAAAGGACGAGACGGATAACGTGGACCTGCCCACGCCAAAATGGCAGCAACGCGCAGCTCAGTTTGGCTTCCAGGACAGACCAGAGTCGCCGCAAGGCTTGATTGCGAATCTGGTCGATGTGGTGCGCAGATGCAAGACGTACATCCTGCTGGGCATATGCACGCTGCTCGCATTCACAGTGCTGTTTGACAGGCATCCCTCTCTATCGCCCATTCCGTCGTCGTCTTCAGCAGCGGCATTGTCGTCCGGAATGCATGCGCCCACGAGCGCGTATGTGCGCAATGGTCGGCCGATGGAGGAGGACATGGTGTTGATCACCAAAGTGGGCTCCGCAACCGTTCACAAGCGTCTCATGATCCACTTGGCCGAACAGCCCTTGAGCAACATGTACACTCCCAATCGACTCTATGTTTCCGACTGGCCCGTCGCCCTCGGCCCGATCCAGTTCTACGATGCTCTAGGGAACGTCACCTCGACCGTCTCAGCCATGTCGGAATTCCGCAGTTTGCGTGGCGAGCTGAAAGCACTGATGGAAAGCAACCAGGACCTGGACGACATGTCGCAAAAGGACGGCGGCTGGAAGCTGGACAAGTACAAGTTCCTGCCCATGATGGGTGAAGCATACCGCCAGTTCCCCGATGCAAAGTGGTACGTCATGGTGGAAGCGGACACGTTCCTGTTCTGGAACCAGCTGGTGAAATGGCTGAGCACACTCAACGAGAACAAGCAGCTGCTGATCGGCCATCCGTCCTTTTGCGACTACGATGGCAAATCCGTCATGTTTTCCCACGGCGGGAGCGGGATTGTGATGAGCAAGGCGCTCATGGCTGCCAGTTACGGCCAAGACCCAGAGTACGAGCACAACCACGACGATCTGATTGAGAAATCTGCCTTTGGCGACGCGCTTCTCACGAAATCCTTCTACGACGCGCCCAAGGTGCACATCACCGAACTGGCCGAGGAGGGCGGGGAAAAGTTCAACAGTGATCCACCGCGCGTGCTCAAGTTCCGACGGGATGTGTGGTGCACACCCATCATGTCGTTCCACCACGTCACACCTTCGGACACGGCGCATCTGTACGACTTTCAACGGCGCATTGAACCGCGACTGCAAGGTCGGGATGACTTGATCCGCTGGGCTGATATTTGGGACGAGTTTATGCCCAAGTTCTTGCGAGAGGCGCTGACCGAGGTGAAAGAGTGGCAGGAAGATCCGACGAGCGTGCAGCTCAAGAGTCCCAATGTCGAGCCGGGCGAGGTGGGCGTGGTGGCGTGGCAGGCGATTGAAGAGTGGGACTCGGAAACGACCAACACGCACACGGCCAGTGCCGAAGAGTGTCAGACCGTCTGTCGCTCGCACGCCGACTGTCTGATGTGGGCGTGGGAACGTGATACCTCGGACAACGACCGTGACCGCACACGCGGCACCTGTCGCTGGACCAGCGAATTCCTCCGCATCGGCATCACCAAACCCGACAAACGTGACCTCACAACAGGCTGGATGGCCAAACGCATCGATCACTGGCGAAACCAGTTCGGATGCTCCGGTCGCACCGGTATCAACTCCGACTTCTAAGCCCCACTCTCTCGCTCGCTCGCCCCCTGCACTCTCATGTCTCTCTCTCTTGCATTGGTTCTTACGTATGGGTTGTCACTTGGTTACATGCAAATCTTATTCTAGATCTTTTTTCCCTACTTGGGCTGACTGACTTTATTTGCGGGGAGGGCCTGCGATCATGGCCAAGAACTGGGCCTTATCCTGCCAACCGAGGGCTGTTTTCTTCAACCGTGCCAGGGCAGACAGGGTTGTGAGGACTGACTCTGGCGTTGTGGCGCCGTCGTCGTTGTGTTGCACGCTTGTTGTCGCTGCTGTAGTACGGATTTGGACGCGGCGGTGGGGGGTTGATGTGACGAGGTGTAGGGCGTGTTTGACAATACCTGTTGGCACTGGGTATGTGGCAGTTGGAGAGGTGGGTGTGACGGCTGAGGTGTACTTGATGCTGAGCACGTGGACTTTCACCGCGGGGGTGAACGTGAGGGAGGGGGGGAAGGTTAGGAGGGCGCGGTTGTTGGACGTTGTGCATTCCGGGAATAACAGCGCTGGACCTTTCAACTGGCGCACTAGCTCGTGCAATGTTGGCGCGATGGGCAGGTTGAGGTGTGCGGCTTGTGTTGATGTTAGCGGTAGGTGGGCGGTGCGGAGGAGTGTGGTGGTGAGGGGGAGCGTTGTGTAGCCGACAATCTTGCGAACCCGCTGCTGTTCGGCGGGTGACGAGGGGGTGACGATGGTCGTGTGCGCCGACATTGCGTTCTTCCGCAGTGTCGATCCCCCCCTCCGCGCAGTACTAGCGCTGCTGACTTCAGCGGCATCCTCGACGATGGGATGCACGAATACGCCGCTAGGGAAGCCGTGGGCGAGGATCAAGACATCGATCCAGGATGAATGGTTACACACCACCACCTCGCCCCTCCCCACCACCGCCGCCGCCGCCGCCGCCGTCGTCGTCGTTTTGCGGTTCGACCCAACGGCTTCGATCTTGACCGCGAAGAATCCAAGCGAAGCAAGCACTGTTCGCAAAGCACCCGTCCAGCCCGTCGTCAAATACACCGCCCACATCAGCAACCCCACTGCCAATCTCACCACCCCAAGCACTGCGAAAAGTGGCATGATACCAATGCTACCCAACCAGGTACTGCTGCCACCACCCCCCATAGCGGCACTCACTGGCGTGAGAAACACCTGGATCCCCGTCCCCCGATCGCGAAATCGCGAGTACTTCTCCGCCATCCTATCGTATCGTCGTACTAAAGCAACAGTCAAGACTCGGCGCATTAATTCCTCAATTAAATAGCACCAAGAAAAATAAAAACAAAATGTCCGTGGAAAACAAGGGGGGGGGGGGGGTGTTAACCGAGGGGACAACGTCGACGGTTGTGGCCGTACTCTTTGCAGTTACTGCAACGTGCGGAGCCTTTTCCTGAAGTTGGTGGGACTTGCTGGCGTTGTTGTTGCGGTGTTGCGGAGTTGGGGTCTGTTTCGACGACGACGGGGGGTGCGGTGGTGGTGGTGGTTGGACGTGCGGTGGAGGGAGCTGGACGGAGGGGAGTGCTGGGAGCAGTGTTGGGGAAGGTGTGAGCTGCAAGTGTAGAGATGGACCGGTTGGTCGGCGTAGGCGCTAGATGGACAGAAGTAGCAGTGGTGGTAGTGGTGGTGGGGGGAGGTGGGGCTGAGGCTGAGTGCGTGTCTGGCGTTGCTGGTTTGCGTCGCTTGCGTGCGGGAGTGCTCTTGTCGAGCTTTGCCTCTGCGCGCGCTATGAGAGCTTCGAGTTCCCTCTCGATGGCCGAGCGCGAAGCAGGCTCCGAACGATCATACAGACCGAGTAGGTTAAACAGGTTGCGTTCAAACGACGGTTTGTCCACCTCGACATCGTTGGGCGAGTCAAAGTCGATCAGATTGTGTTGTGGGGAAGAGGGGGCAAGGAGGGACAAGTGGTGGTGAGCCGACGAGGTGGGTGCATTGGCGAGCAAGGTATGCGAAGCAGGCGTGACGCCATTCACCGGCGGCGCTGACGGCACAGGTGTAGCGGACGAGACCTGCGCACCACCACCACCACCACCGCCAGACGAAGAAGAGATGGAGTCTTGCGCCTTGCGATGGCTCTTGATCCTTCTCACCTGACTGGGCAGATTCTCACGGTCCGACTCCATGTGGTGATTGTGTCGGCCTTCGAGAATGCGGAGCTCCATCTTGCCCGTCTTCCAGTTCTTTGTGCACTGCACGCGAAAGGGACATCCAATCTTGAGCGAGCCGCGCTTGCGACGCTCTTTCTCCTTGGGGATCTGGCGTTTCTTGGCATTGGGCGTGCCGTCGGCGTTGGTCGACTCTGGAAAGCCACCGCGAAAGCAGGACCAACAGATCCGCGTCTGGTTGTTGGCCGACCACTGTATACGGATGTCAAACCCCTGTGACAGAGCGTAGGTGTGCATGTAGTTCGAGGCACTCTCCAGGTTGTCGAAATCGAGTTCGAGCGGCATGGATGGCGGCGCAATCAGGCCGTCCTGATCTGTGATGCCGGGTGGGGCATGGTTGTGAGCCGACGTGGCAGGCGCTGAAGCCGACTGCTGCTGCTGTTGGTGGTGGTGGTGATGTTGCTGCTGCTGTTGCTGCTGCTGTTGCTGCTGCTGCTGCTGATGCTGCTGGTGTTGTTGCTGTTGCTGCTGCTGTTGATGATGATGATGGTGCTGGACGGCTACGTGGGTTGCACTGGTGGAGGGTGTCATGGGAAACGAGTGCGAGGAGATGGTGTTGCCCAGCATGGATGGATTGGGCTGGGCCGAGGTGGCAGAAGGCTGAGCATAGCCAATGGGAGGCAGACCGGTGCCAAAGGTGAGATGGTGTGCACCACCATTGTGCTGATAGGCCATCCTCACTGCTACTACTACGATGGTAGCTGTCTAGAGATAAAGCATACGCACTCGGCCCACCAATTCCATCCAAAGTGCGTACGTGCGTACATCCCGTCTCATAATTGACAATCTTACATTGCTACGACTACTACGGCTGATGTGCATCTAGATCCCGCTGCTTGACACGGATGATGAAGTTGAGCAGTACGGCGATAAAGAGCGCTGCACAGATCAGAGGTGGACCGACGAGGTCGTCAAAGTTGCCCGGGTATTTTGTCTTGATCATGGTCACACGACGGTGGTAGCTGTACAGACCCCAGAGCAGCGTCAGGATGGCAATGCCCGCGTACACTGCGCCGAACGCCTTGATGCTGCCGGACGAGAGGTACTGCGACGATCCATCCTGGTGGTGGTGCTTGAAGAACGTGTCCGAGTTGAAGAGCGCCAGGGCAAAAGAGCCAATCAGGATCGAGACTCGAAGCCACGAGATCCAGGTGCGTTCGTTGGCAAACCACACCTTGGCTTCCACCTTGCCCTGCAGCGCCACCTTCTTGGGTTTGCGGATGCGCGATCGACTCGTGGCACCATAGCGCGACGGCTCGCCATCCTGTTCGTTGCTCAACAAAGGCTCTCGTTCGGCATAGTTGCTTGCACTACCGCCAAAGAGCGAATGGAGTGCGACCATCGATCTGCGATATACCGCGGCTAGTGATCCCTGCTCTGCAGGCTCAGCGAGCGATCTTCGAGCGTCTCTGGCCGACATGGATGATGGTAGGGCGGGAGAGGAAAAAAAAAGGAAGAGGGCAATGTTGGATATGTTTCAGATGTAAGAGGGAACGTGCACATCGAGATCTGCCCGATGGCTGTGCCCCGATTTTGCGTTAACACTCTAACAGCGGAAGAATCTCGCAAAGAAAAACAATTTTTCTTCGCAATTCGCTTCCATTTTTCAATTTTTCAGTTTCTTCTCAACTGCCTCTACTCTCCCCCTCTTTCCCCCCCTTCACAATGTCGACTCCTGGTAAGTTAAGAGGGTTACTGCACAATTGGCACAAGGACTGACGAAAGGTTGCTGCTAGATCTGGTTCCTGAGGCTGTCGCTGCCCCTATCGATGTCACCACTTCGGTGGACGTCGAAGAGAGCACCTTGGACCCCAACGCTACCATTACCGTCCGTGCGCTGGTCTCGACAAAGGAGGCTGGTATTATTATCGGCAAGGGCGGTGCTAATGTTGCCGAGCTGCGCGAGCAGACTGGTGTCAAGGCGGGTGTCAGCAAGGTTGTTCCCGGTGTGCACGACCGAGTGCTGTCGGTGACGGGTACACGCACGGGGATCTCGGATGCCTTTGCGCTGATTGCCAAGACGATCCTGGAAAACCCACTCAACGGTGCCGCTGCCGCTGCCACTGCTGCTGCTGCTGCGGAAGGGTCTGATGGTAGTGGTGCGACGGCGCAGCAGACGTCGGTTCGTCTGTTGATCTCGCACAACCTGATGGGCACCGTGATTGGTCGACAGGGACTCAAGATCAAGCATATCCAGGATGTTTCGGGTGCGCGTATGGTGGCCAGCAAGGAGATGCTCCCACAGTCGACGGAGCGTGTGGTAGAGGTGCAGGGCAATGTGGATGCCATCCGTGTTGCCATCCACGAGATTGCAAAGTGTCTGTTTGAAGACTGGGATCGATCGCAGAATGTGGTCCTCTACCACCCTGGACAGGGAGAAGGCCCCGGTATCCTCGCCGCTGGCGGCATGGGTGGGCTTCAGCAGCAGGGTAGTCGACGACAGGGTGGGCCCGCCTACCTCGCAGGAGCCATGGGCCCACTCCACCGCTCATCACACTCTACCGAACATTCATCATCACAACAACAGCAGCAGCAGCAGCAGCGCAAAGATGGTTCGGTAGCGGCACGTCGAACGGACCCGAACGCAGTCGTCACGCCAGGAGGCGGTCTGGTCGCTGGCTCCACAGCCAACTCGGCCGTCGCTGGTGAACCCAATGCCTCAGCTCCTCCCCTCGTCGACGCAGCCCAACTGCGCACCCAAAACATCTCGATCCCCTCAGACATGGTCGGCTGCATCATTGGCAAAGGCGGATCGAAAATCACCGAGATTCGACGACTGAGTGGCTCGCGCATCTCGATTGCCAAGGTGCCCCACGACGATTCGGGCGAGCGCATGTTTACCATCCAAGGCACACCAGAGGCCAACGAAAAGGCCCTCTACCTGCTCTACAACCAGCTCGAAACCGAAAAGGAGCGCAGACAGAAGCAGACCTCCTCCTCCTCCTCCACCGCTGCTGCGGGCGGTCACAACAACGCACAAGACAACGATACCCAGATCGGTACCGCGGATCCTGCCACCGCTGCTGCCGACGCTGCTGCTGCTTAGAAGAGCCTCTCACTCTGCTCTCCCTCCCCCCCCTTTCCCGCATGCAGTGCAATATCAAATATGAAACAAAGTGAGCGTTCTACATTTCTCTCTCCACAATATCGAATGAGCGCGACACATTTTCTTTGAGCACACCATCTTTCGCGCTCATGTTGGTGCGCAGCTTGGTGGGTGGGAGGGCTTGCAGGTTGTACACGACGAGTGCAGCGGCGGTGCGCAGTACACAGCATGTTCTGTACCTCGGCTCTGTGTTGGGCTATGTGTCGCCAGAGCGGCTGGTCAAGTTCCCGCGGTCGTGGCTTGACTCGGTGGGCATGTCGAGCGATGTCGATCGAGGTCTGCGCTGGACTCGAGTGCATGCGTCTACCTTTCACACGCTCATGGCGTATACGCTAGTCGACTACGCGCCACGGCGTGCACGCTACACGACGGAAGACGTCTCCCTACCCAACCAACACCGCGACGAAAGCACGACAACGACGGCCGACGCACGGGGTACGACGGTGGATCTGGATGCCAGCGATGCTGGCCAACGGGTGGAGGGCGGGGTGTTGCCGAGCAAGGTGTTTGGCGTGGGTCGCAATACGCATGCGCAGCTCGGGCTTGGTTTCGCATCCCAAGAAGCGACGAGGGGGATGATGTCTGGCACCATCACGGGCGCACATGGCATCACTCACCTCGTCAGTGGCGGTAATGGTTTCTCCCTCGTGGTCACCCGTGACACTGCCAATAGCAGCATCGTGTATGGGATCGGGAACGACACTCTCGGCGCACTTGGACTCGATCCCACAACCGCGGCAGCTGCGGACGGGCACGATCCATGGGATGTACTCGGCCAAACACAGGATCCGCAGTTGGTTCTACATCCCCTGCCGAAACCAGTCGATCTGGCCCAGACGGGGAGCGCAGACTCGCAGTGGAGCGTGGAGAGTATCGCCGCTGGGATGGATCACTCGCTCGTGCTGCTGCTGCAGGCCAGTACGGGTGATCAGCGCCTGCTCAGTACAGGACTCAACACCGACGGCCAACTCGGTCTCTCCACCAACCCAGACGCGCTGCCCATACAGCCGCTCGTGACAAAGACGTTCACGCAGGTCCCCCTGCCGCGAGTGGCGGCGGCGCGCATTACGCAGGTCGTGTGCGGCGCAGACACATCCTTTGCCCTCACCGCCGAATCCGATGTCTGGGCATGGGGGAACTCCGAGTACGGACAGTGTCTGGGCGGTATACACGACCGTGTTCTCCAGCCTACCCTCGTACCCAACCCGCTTCTGGAAGCCTACACCCGCTACAACCTCGACAGCAGTAACCCGCCGCGCATACACAAACTGGTGGCTGGGGGCTGCTTTACTGCGATTCTCGACACAAACGGCCGCGTCTGGCTCGCCGGATACGGGCCCATCCCCGCCAACCCGGCCCAAATCCACGACAAGCTGCATCTCGTCGAGACGTACGGCGAGGGGAGCAGCGGTGGGTCGTACAAGGCGGTGGATCTGTTCTGCGGGTTGGAGTACGTCGTGGTTGTCACGCAGGAGGGAGATGCATTGCCGGTGATTTGGATGTGGGGGGTTCCGCCACCGTCGGTATCGACGTTGCCCATTCGCACGCCCACGCGCATACCTTACACTCTACCCAGCGCTGAGCTTGGATCCCCGCCTGGGAAAGTATGCGTTCAGGATATGGCCTGTAACAAAGACCACCTCATTGTTCTCCTCTCTGATACACCGCCGCGTTCTGACGACTCCCCGACAAAACAGGTATGGGCCGAGTGCGTCCCTTCCACCAACCTCACGACGTGACACACACAGCATTGCATAGACGCTGAAAAAACAAATTGTTACAAAGGTGCAGCAGGGCTTGTGCTTGTTTCGGACGGCGACGTTGCGGGTGTAGGCGAGCGTGTGTGGCGAGCTTGTTGGTCGGCCTGGTCGTTGATTGCGTGGGCGTGTTGCCAGAGCACGTCGGCTGCCTGTCTTACGCCGGTGGACATGCGTTCCACATCGGCTAGCACTGCAGCATCCGGCTGGGACTGGGCGAGTTTGAGCACGTTGCGTGGATCGAGCATCGGCGTTGTCTGGCGATGCTCGTTCCTCCACTGCCGCGAGACTTGGAGAAGGTGGTCGTCTTCCAGCACCAAAGTGCGCGAGAGATCAATCATCTCGGCAATGTGAAGCAGACTCTGAATCGAACTCTGCGTCGAGTCCAGATGGTGGATACTCTGTTCAAATGTGCTCAACGTCCTCGGCAAAGGCCAGAAGTAGACGACGAGCACGAGCGATAGAAAGACGAGCTGGCGAAGGATGTGCAAGTTGCAGTGCCAGTGGTTGAGTCGCGATGATCCGGCCGTCACTTGGCCAAACTCCCACATGATCAGGGCTTCCACCACCATCTGCACTGCAAGACAGGTAACGGCTGTCGAGCGCCATCCGCTGCGATCTGCTTCGTATATGCGCGTGTTGCCGACTCCATGCGCGTTGCGTCGGAAGCCGAGTGCGGAGCCCAGCTGTCGGATGGCCACGGCAATCGAGTCGTCCGGATGCGCAGTCAGTAGACCGATGGCCATGATACGCCACGCAAACGTCTGAAAGAGAAAGGGCAGCGCATACCAAAAGTAGTCGATGCCGGATTTGCAAAAAGTGCAGTCTATCAGTGGTCGTGGTCCGAGGAGGAGATACATGCGGCGACCTTCGTAGCTCGACAGTCGAGCGATCAACGCCTGTAGTTCGAGCTGGTTGGCATGGTAACCAATGGGCAGCAATGATCCGGCCATATCGATCAAGTTGCGCAGTGTAGTGGTGGGTATGGTGATGGGCGCGTCGTATGCTAGAAACAGGTCGGGACGGTAGCCACCGCGGAGCATGTTGAGGCGAAGAGGAGCGTTCTCGACAATCTCGGTAGAGTTGTAGGAGCTAGGCGCTGTATAGAGGGTGTACATTGCTTTGCGAACTGCGTCAATGGTCGACGCTGGAACCTGCACGTCCACGCCATATTCCACTGGCACCAAGTTGCGTATGCTGATCAGGACGAGTGCAAGGGCGGCAAAGGTGACCGTCGATGCAAAGGGCGTAGCGAGCGGAGTCAGACGGGCCTTGGACAGGAACGCTGGTGGCAGTGGCTGCGATGGATGGCGCTGTGCATGTGTCTGAGCAGTGCGGACGAGTGCCTTTGCCTGGCGCAGTATGGGTGGTACGATGACCAGTCCCAAGACGAGATAGACTGACAGATCTGCCATGGGCGCTTACTCGTCGTGATGGTGTTGCGGTGTTGACGTTGACAGCCAGACAAAAGTGTTGTTCTTTCCCGCCAAATTCCGCCAAAACATCAGAAATGGCTTGTTACATTGCCTAATTTGCTATACAAGTATACAACAGAGAGTGTAGCTACGCAACATGTACATGCCATCCCTGCGCCATATCAGCAAGCCGAGACGCCTGCTTAATCAGATCGACATTGGTCATGATATCAGGATGCGAGCCAAAGTGCTGTAGAGTTCTCAGCTCGACATCATACTCGGCGGCAATCTGGCTGATATGGATGTAATACAGGAAGCGCTGGTCGATGGAGCCAAAGAACTGATTCTGGATGTGGCGAGGGTGAAATGGACCGTTGAGCTCAGCACGCACAGTCGGTACCAACGCTTCCACTTGGCGGGCAAAAAAGTCTGGAAGAGGACCAATGTAAGCGTCAGTGCAACTGGCAATATAGACGATGTTGTTCACGTACCCATGTCTCGATTGGGCTGCTCGACGATGCGATCCTTGAAGAGGAAAGGATCTTCCTGCCGGTTATCAAATCGAATGGGCGCAAACATCGGGCGGACTTGGTTACCTGGTCCATTCAGATGATGAGCGGCAGAGACTTGAGCATACAGCTGCTCGTACGCGAGAACCTGCTGAGTATTCGGTCGTGGTGTCTCCACGTACCACCAGTCGTCATTTCTCATGGCAGAAGCGGCCGACAACACTACTGCTAGAAGCGAGACCACCTTAACGCACAGCATCGAGAGTCCGAGTCGAAGTTGAACCTTTGGGTCATCGACAAAGCTCTTTATACGGATTGTGCCCCAGCTCGACCCGCAATATGAAAATGGACGAATCTTCTTCACAGGTACCACTTCCTTGTATCAATATGTCGTGTCTTTTCATTTGTCCGAACGCTGTATAGCAGCCAAAGTCTGGGCAACAAAATGTGTTCATTCCCACGCAGCTTTTCTGATGAATCTGGTAACAAAGTTGCAAGCCTCCATCGTGAGCTCGAACAAAAAAGCAAAAAGCAAGGACGAGTAGGAAGACTAATACTTCGCATGTCTAGCTCGAGGTAAGGACCAATAGCTTATGTGTCCATATCTAACCTCCTCAGCGCCCGCTCGCTCGACAAAGTTTGACTTGGGCTGCAATAATGAGCGAGCGGAAGAGACAAACGCCTTCCTTTGTAGAGTCGAGATGAAGCATCGATCCTCTTGAGATCATGATCGGCAGAAGCAGTACAATCCCACAATTCGTACTTAAGTATGGTCACGCTCAGCCTGAGTCTACCTACTTTGTTCACGCGGTGAAGATGGCTCAGAGATGCGACGTGATTAATCATTTGCTGTTGGCAGTCATGGTACTCTTCCTCTGCATGAATAGCTCCGTCGCACTGCCGCACACATCTCAAGCAGGCGCAGCACAACCCTCCCCATCCAAATTCGTCGACTTCCAGCACAGAGTAGCTGAAGCACAAAACGAACTTCTCAAAGACTTGTTGCGGCCTGGTAAGCAGATTTTTTGGCATCAAGCATCAACAATTTTACGACTGATTGTCTCGCTATACAGCTCAGGATAAGGGAGTCATGGCTGCACGATTCTTTGCCTTTCACGTCGAGCACTCCATCGACCTGCAGAGCGAGCTAACTCGACACATCGCCGAGAACGTATTCCCCGCTTCCACGCCTGAGCAAACGCACCTGGCGATTCTCATGGATCAATTTATCAGCACCATCATGCGGTACGATACATTCGTCTCACGATACCAGGACAAGATTGTCAAACAGCGACAGTTTTTCCGGGCTGTGAGCGATTTCCCACAAACGGAAGAGGTCTTTCGCACCCTGCGCAGTATAAAAGACCAGGCGGAGCTGTACAAGGAATTACTTTTGCAGCACATGCGTGCGTCTCAACTGGCGAGGGATTTGGAAGATCTGGGCAGTCTTACCAGACACAGACTTTATCGCGCCGTTGAGCGCGCTCCCCACGCATAGCCGAGCACTGTGCCACTCTGCGTCTGTCGGGATAAAAACATGCCAGACAATGCGAATTCATGTCACTGAAGAAGGTGTGGATGAATAGTTGTGTGCGTTGGCGCGAAGAATATGTGTCATATGAACGAAGCGGAGCAGTGCCCCTCTCGTTGCTACCGGTCGAGGTCATGTTGATGAAGGCGCCGAACACAAGATGTAGGCAACGCAAACCACGAGCAGAGCAGAAGCTTCGCTCCTCTGCCTCCGATCCTGTCTCGCCAGAAGCGCAAGAGTCATGGTGCTAATTGTTCACCTGCTCGGGGTGATGCTCAGCTTCCTCGCAATTGCCAGCCACACTGTTGGCCAGCAACCCGTTAGCGGCGTCGCTGTATCGCCCAAGACGGCAATTAACTTACAGAAACAGCTGAATGAAGCGCAAGAAGAGCTACTGGGGCAAATCTTGCACAGTCGCCGTAAGTACTCACACCAATTGTCTTGATCACTAGCGTAGTTCACTGAAAAAAGCTCTCTGGGCTAAACTCAGCGAAAGTCGATGCAATCATGGCTGCGCAATTCTTCGCCTTTTACACGGGACCATCTGCGACCCTACAGAGCAGATTGCAACAGCATATCGACGGCAGGATTTTCCCCGCATCTTTGGTCGAGCAGCGCGAGCTGGTTAACCGACTGAATCGATTCATCGCCTCGGTGAATGACTACCACCGTCTGAGCCTGCTACGCAGATCGCGGCTTGTACGCGAACAGGAGCGGATGAATATGGCCATGCGTGGCTTCCCCACGACGCAAGAAGCGTTACAGTCCCTCCAGAAGCTGGGCTACCAGGCGCAATTGTACAAAGATTTGCTGGTACAGCATGCGCGGGCGATGCAGATAGAACAGGACCTTTACGACCTCGGCAGTCTTACCAAGCACAGACTACATGGCATTTAGCTCACAAATATTGCACGCGCTTGGGTCTGGACAGTGAGCAATCGCAATCTCTTGTGTTTTAGCATCTACTTTTGCGAACGTTGCGTTGCTTTATGGGATGAGCGGTAGAAGGGATTGAATGCTGGTAGTCGGTCCCATGACGCTGATGCGGACCTGGATCTTGTCCGTTTCCGATCCGTTAAAGGGCAGGACAGGGTTTGGAAGCGCTGCTAGGGCTGCGGCCAGGTCTGAGGCGTGTGAAGGCATGGTGCGAATGGCTGCGTTCCAGACAGACTTCTCCTTCGCAGCGCTCGGATACATTGCCACGACATCAAACAGAACCGATCCACCGACTGTGCCCATCATACTCTTCTGTGCCGCATGTATCAGCTCGGTAAGGTGCAAAACCGTAAAGGATCCCTCGATCGTACGAGATGCACGACCAAACGAGTTCGATGGAGTCAGACTGATGCCTAGATACCTCCACTGAGTTGGCTTCAATGCTTTCCGCGTTGCACTCGGCTGTTTCGTTGGATTGTTTGCGTCAGATTGGCCCTTCCGCTTGGCTGCTCTTTCACTGGCTGATTGAACTGCTTGAGCTGGCTCCTCACTCTTCTGAGCGACTGTTTTGGCGGCAGATCTAGCTGCTTGAGCGGCAGGCTTCTCTTGCTGCTCGGGCTTCTCTTCAGCTTCCTCTTCCGCGCACAAGTCGCTAGTTTCTTCTTCCAGATCAGCAGCAAACAGGGCCTCCATCGCGGGCGTGTAGCTCTGTATCTTGCTAAACTGACTCATGGGGTACGTCACCATGTCAAACGCCAGCGCAATCGGCGTTCCTGCCGCCGATGCTGCAAATAGAGACGACTTGGCCATCTTGGGGTATCGCTGGGAAAAGTGCGTCAAGAGAATGTTTTGCGCCTTCATCTGTTTGCCGACGTCAATGGCTTCTCCGAACGTAGAATGGCCTTTGGCGATAGCCATTTCGAGCTGGCTATCCTCGAGTGTAGCTTCGTGGATGAGTAGGGAGCTGTTTTGACCGGCTGCAATCAATTCGGGTGTCGGTCGTGCGTCGCCAGAGTAGGTGATCGACCAACCTGCGCTGTGTCGCAGCACCAGGCCATGGCAGTGACCCCGATGTTCGACCCGGACTGTGTGCAAGTGGCTCAAGCCCGTCAATTTCTTGAGCACCTTGATATGGCGCCGACACTCAAGACGAGGTCTGGATGAGGGCAAGTCCGGATCTTCAGGAGCGGGGTTGCCGTGGGACGGGTCTACGCCCGTACGCCAATCAAGATGATCGTTCGTCATCAGAATTACATCTCTGTCCAATCCGAGATCTTGAAGGTGCTCGTACTCGCTGAGATGCGTTCGCAAGAAGTGCGTCACGACAAGGTATAGAGGATGCTCCGGTTTTCGGGACAGCTTGCGGCGCTCTACAAGCAAGCGGATCAGACCCATGTGGTGGTCAGCGTGATTGTGGCTGATGAAGATGAGACGTAAGTTGGCCAAGATCTGATCAACGTCCTCGCCTTTGAGCGAGCTAGTCGCGTTCGCCGTTCCATCGCGATGACAGCCAAATTTGCGATGAAGCATGCCGTATGTAGATTCGCCGGCGTCAAGCAGAATATTGCCTGAGTCTGGAGTCTGGATGAGAGTCGAGACCACGTTGCGATACTTGCTTGGCGCTGACGATCCAGTACCCAGTGTAGTGACAAGCACGTCATCTTTTGGCTCAATCAGCGGGGCAGGACTCTTTCCGTTCTGCTTTGTGGGGCGGACATTGCCTTCAGCACTCTTGATTTGCTTGACAACATCCAGGTAGTTGATCCAGGCGCCTTTTCGCGCCTCCTGCAAACGTTTCTTGGCTTCGCCTACTTCTCTTCGTTCAGGTGGATCAGCCTTCGATTTGGACCCATTCTTGGTATTAGATGGGAGTTTGGTGGTATCAGAAGAAGGTTCGTCGTGGAAGGCAGCCACGTTGAAAGCAGCCAAGTCCTCGGCTGATTGCGAGTCTACTGGCCAATCAAAGTCGGGAACATTAGACGCAAATTGCTGCGCCTCACCGCGAGGGGACAAGGAGACAGTCAGGTCAGCGCGAGCTGAAGTGAACTTGAGTCCTCGGCCTGCAAAGATGGTCTTTGGGTCGACGCGGGGCTCCAAGCGATACTGCGGCACCTGAAACATGACGTTGTCCAGCTTGGATAATCGGAGGGGTATTGTGGCGCTGGATGGGAATATAAGCTTATCGGCACACAAGTCTCGGTTTGCCAGGATATGGTTGCAATTCGGGCCAAATTGCTGCATCCAGGACTGATATCTTTCGTCTTCAAGCACCTGAGTAGGGACCGCATGAACAATAAGGTGAGGTAAGCGAGAGAGCTCTCCCTCCTTGCCTTTGTTGTTCTCCAAGGTGTATGGGGCGAAAGACGCAGCTGACTGCTCGCCGTTGACAAGAGAGTCGATGTAGTCGACGGAAGGCAGATACATTTGAAACATGACGTAGCCGGCTCTTGCTGGTCCCACGACATCGGATGACTTGACGACCACCTCTTCCAGCTCGTCGCTCGATGGCTGAGCTGCTTTCTGTCCTGACTTGTTCTTAGTCTTGAATTGGTTTAGGCGTAGCTGAAGCCAGGCTTTTCTGGCAGGGGGGTCCCATAGATGCCACGCTGTGGGTCGCTGTATGGTCACATCCCGCCCTTCGGTAAGAGCTCTATAGTCAGCACCGCGGGGGACTCCAGCGTCAGCAGCTTTCTCCAGGTCAAACTTGCCACGTTGTGAGGCTCCCTCGCAGATAAAGGCAAGAACAGGCGCTTGGTCACCTGTTGCTGCATTCTGTGAGGTCTCTATCGGCGCACCGTGATCGAAGATGGGACGCGGTAACGTCTTGTTGATCCAAGCAGGCGTGTTCCGATACGAATGGCCTTTCCCTGACGGTGGCGGTGGTTCGTTGACCTTGGGCTCGGTGGCAGTCTGCAAGTCCCTTTGCCGTGAATTGTCGTTGAAGACGCTATTGGAGACGAGCTGAATCCAGGCATGAGCCTGAGCGCCAGTCAGAGAGGAAGGGTCAAAGTCTGCTGAGCGCCACATTTGCTCGACCCTGGCGAGAGTAGAGGCATCAACCTGTTGAGTTTCTGTGTCAATCTTGAGCCTTTTGACTTGTCGAAGTCTGGTTGGTGTAAGCATGACGGCATGTACCGCCATATTGTCATCCTTATACAAGGGACGGTCACAGGCAGCGTGGTTGATTTCGTGCACGTTGAGCTTCATTGTGTCTCGCTTTGCAAAAGTGCGCATGGTGGACAAAGCATAGCGCAGCCCAACTGGACCGTAGATATCTTCCTGTGCACGCTTGCCATCAGCCATGCTCATGAGCATACCGGGAAGACCGCCGAGAGCTTCCCAACCTACCCGAGGCACAAAGATCTTAGACAAGCGAGAATAACCGGCCTTGCGCTGCGTCGAGGCTCGAGTGGTGCCTTCGCCCACATTGAAGAGATACTTCTCCGCGCCGACCTGCAGCAGATAGCTAGGAAGATCATCGGTATCGGACGATGGAACGTGTAGGAACCGGATATCCGCCAGCATCTTGGTGGTTTGTGGCGAGGGGATCACTTGCGTGGACGAGGTCCTGTAGATCAGTGAACCGACCAAACGTGGAGTGAAAAGCAGGTCGCTCGGTTTCCAGCGACAGTAGTGCAGCATAAACCAGCTATTCTGCACGAGAAAGGTGGTGGTACGAGCATGAAGGGGCACCAACAGTCCCTCTCAGCAACTTCTTCGTGTGGTAATGAAACTCAAAAAAACAATCTTCCGATTTCCAACCCGATCCCGCGATCTCACTTCGCTTTGTGCTTAACTCAGGTATCATTAGATGCGCCGCG
Organism: Farysia itapuensis; assembly: GCA_023212645.1. Taxonomy (NCBI): domain Eukaryota; kingdom Fungi; phylum Basidiomycota; class Ustilaginomycetes; order Ustilaginales; family Ustilaginaceae; genus Farysia; species Farysia itapuensis. The sequence continues at coordinate 34,115 of JALBYC010000040.1, read as the reverse complement.
CGTATATACATGCAAAGTAGAGTGATTACAAAGTTGTGCCAAAGACGTAGTCCCAGATCTTGGAAGTGACGCCAAAGCCGAGCTCAAAGTTCTTGTAGTGGTGCTCGAGGTGGTACTGCTTCATCTTCTTCATGTAGGTTGGCAGCTTTGTGTGATGAAGGGCGTAGTGCATACAGTCGTAGACGACATACATGCTGAACGCACCAGAGATGATGCCGTTGGCAACCGACGGGGGAAACAAAGCATGGCCAAGCTGAGTGAATGGATAGCTGAGCAAAAAGAAGAGAAGGGGTGGCATAACCAGCCGCAAGCGGTCCATCGGTAAGTAGTGGTGGACACCATGCAGCAAAAAGTGGAGAGTGAGAAAGATGGGCTTGTCGGGCAGCACGTTGTCAATGTGGAACAGGAATCGATGAATGGTGTACTCGAGCAACGTCCAGATGACGACACCAACCGCCCAGCAGATTGCTGACTCCGTCAACGCCAATGACCATACGGAGGAGTCAAAGGACGCGGGCTTGGTGGCAGAGTGATACCACGTCGCACCGTTGAGCGGGGTCTTGGAAATGCTGGAAGCAAACTGCGTAGCGGAACGGAAGAAGATGGCGGCTGCAATGGGGACCCAAACCATTGGCACGACGTACCACGATGTGCGTGTCAGGACTTCAAGGTAGTCTTGGTCAAAGAAGCGCGCGGGCTCCTTGAGGTGGCGTGGAGCATGTACCTGCTCCAAGTAGAACTCTTTCGAAAACTTTGCAGTGAGCATCTGTGGGATGAGAGCCTTGTTGAGATCGAGGAATTTGTGCGCCTTGAAATCTGATGTGAAATCGGTCTCTTCTGGGTGAAAGTCGTCTGTGATGATGATGGAGTCATCTTTGCCAGTATAGCCGCCAGCCAAGTTGCGCTCGTCGAGTGCCTTAGTCTCGGCTTCGGTGGTGGGAAGTCGGCCGATGAGATACTCTTCTAGCAACTCGTATGCAGAGTCGGAATGTGAATGTTCGGACGGGTCGTCCATAATGTCGAGCATGTCCTTGCCGGCGTAGCGCAAGATGAGGTCGTCTCCACCTGGGTGGTCTTCGACAAACTCGGTGACATTGTACACCTTGCCCTGATGAATCACCCAGCAGTCGGTGGACTTGTTGTGCTTGGCAACGTCTGCTGTGGAGAAGAGCTGCATTGTTGAGGTTGGTGGTGGTGGTGAAGGTAAGATGTGTTGCCACACGGCTGTCAGAATAACAAATTTCCCAGAGTTTCGCTGGACCCAGGGTTTTCGGCGGTTTGAACCGAGCAAACCTGCGCGTGTCTCGGACTCTCGGTCATGATCAACAAGCAAAGCACTCTCTCGCACGATAAGAAGATTACCATCTCTAACACCTCCTTTTCACAACTTCGCGATTCGCACTCGCCCTCCACAGCTCCACACTGCAACACTCATGTCAGTGTCGCAGGAGCCGTCACTGGCAATGCGGCCGGCAGCAGCGGCGGCGGCAGAGGCAGACTATCCGCCATTGCTGTCCTATCTTCCAACCACGCCTACGTCGAGATGGACATTCACACAAGGGCTCGTAGTAGGGCAGGTGTCAATGGTCGTTATTGCCCTCCTCCTCATACGCTATGTCATCTTCGAAGACTCGGCCACGGCTTTGGAAAAGGAGCGTCTGATGCGTCTCAAGATCTCGGATCGTCGGTCAAAGCGACATGCAAAGATTTTGCTGCAGGATGCTCGACGCGCAGCTGGATCAACTGGAGCACACAAGGGCCGACAGGTACGAGATCGACGCAGCGGTCCACCGCGCGTGCCATCAGCTACCAGCATGTTTGCCAACATTTTGGAACGCACCGGTTACGACATCTCTACTCACATGGCCGAAAGTGCAGACTGGCTCAACGTCATGTTTGCGCAAGCAATAGCGGGCTACAGAGAGGACGTTCTTGCAGGTGGCTCCAATCATAGCACTGCATCCCACCTCGATCCTCAAAAGGAACGTACGGCACGGGATCTCATGGAAGAAATCCTCAACAAGGCCACCTCTTCCTTTCTCGATCCGATTCGCGTCACCGAAGCCGACTTTGGCGATGCGTATCCCATCTTTACCAACGCAAGAGTCAGGCCAGCAGACGACACTGGTCGCACACGCATCGAGATCGACGTTGACTACTCTGACCAGATCACTCTGGCTATTGACACCAAATTGCTGGTCAATTTTCCAAAGCCACGCTTTGCTGTCCTGCCCGTCTCGCTCAGTCTCACCGTCGTTCGTTTCTCGGGCACGCTAGCGATAGAGCTTTTCTCGTCAGATCCAACTGCCACGGTTCTTCCCACCTCGACAGCACTGCCGCGAATGGCTAGGTCAAGGCATCAGCTTCACTTTTCGTTACATCCTGACTTTGCGCTGGAAGCGTCAGCCACCAGCTTGCTTGGTTCCAGGGCCAAACTGCAAGACATACCCAAGATTGAACAGCTCCTCATTTCGCGTCTGCGCGGCTGGATTTTGGACCGCTTCGTCTGGCCGCGATACTGGAGCCTTACACTACCCAACCTTGTTCCATCGCCCAACGTATCCTCGCAGACCGATGAGAGTCCGTTGGCGACAAAGGATGGCCAGGACGCAGGTCAGATGAAAGTTGAGACGGGAATCGAGCATCCGGACGACTCCGTCATTCGACCAGGTCACACCGAATCGATGCGACAGGAGCGCGGTGCATTTGCTCGAAACAGCCAGCCAGGCTCACCGCGTGTGACCAAGTCACCCCTGGGTAGCGTCGAAGCATGGCGAGCACATGCAGCAGGTCAGCATCCACCACCCACTGCCCTGACCAGGAGCACATCTGATGCACTTCTTGATGACAGCAGTGTCGCAAGCTTTCGCGGACCAGCGTCCGTCTCTGGCGTCGGCCTTTCCTCATCCTCTGTCGAGGCCAGCATGCGCAATCGACTCGTGCACTAATCCAATCTTACATCTCAAAAGTCGAAAACACACCTTCGCGAAAAAAACTGGTGCGGTATTGTTCATAATTTGGGCTTTTTTGGGACAAAACCGCACCTACCGTGGTACCGTGGACAAAACACCACCCAAGTGTGAGTTGGTCAGTTGGGCCCTGTTATCTTTTCTGAATCGCTGAGCGTGAACCCTGTAGTTCGTACGGCCGAGACTGAGATTGCCCGATAAGATAACGCTCTGGCTGATTCAATCACAATCACAACCTTTTCACTGCCCTCATTGACATGTTGAGCTGGATACGCGGTCGCCGCAGCGGGCGTTGGCGGCAGCGACGGCGACCGACGCTGCTACTGCGCTGTCTCCTACTCATCGTGCTTGAATTGCTCGCCAATGCGGTGCTCTGGATGGTGGCCGCTATCGTCTTTCGGCGACAGACCCGCTTCCTCTCCCTCTGTCTATTGGCGTGGACCTTGGGACTACGCCACGCCCTAGATGCTGATCACATTTCGGTTATTGACAATGCTACGCGGAGAATTGTCTCGTGCCCACGCATCAAGAAGGCGAGAAAGGTCGACATGGAAGATGCCGTCAAACAGTCAGCTACTCCGGCTGGGAATCGCCGACCAGTGACGTGCGGACTTTGGTTCTCTTTGGGACACTCAACAATCGTGGTGGGCGTTATCTGCGCTGTCGCCATCAGCCTGGGAGTAATTGATCGTCTAGGTGGGGTTAGCAGTGTCGGCGGCGTCGTTGGAGCAAGTGTGTCTGGCGCTACGCTGTTCCTCTTTGCTATTGTCAACAGCGTCCTTCTCATTCAAAGCGTCCGAGCTACGAATGCAGCTCAAAAGGCACAGCACGCCGATACACAAGTTCTGCCTGAGAATGAGGATGAAAAGAATGCTGCGCCTGTTGACCATCGATTCCGTGGCATGTTCACGAGGCTGGCATATCCTTTGTTCAAGCTGGTCGACAGTCCGTACAAGCTCTACCCGATTGGCGTGCTCTTTGGGCTGGGCTTCGATACTGCGTCGTCGATCGCTCTGCTCGGCATCGCAGGTGCTACCAATACTCAAGTGCAGACAGATCAGGATCTGGGCAGCAGCGACGGAGCTTCTCTTCTTCCAGCACAGACGCAGGCCAGCAAGTCTGATGCCTCCATCATCCTACTGGCACTCCTCTTCACTGCGGGCATGACCCTGGTCGACAGCCTAGACTCTGTCCTCATGATCAACGCTTATGCACCCGGCGAACTCTTGCTACCACCATCAGAAGCAAGTCACGGCAAACGTTGGACGTCAAGACTCCGATTCTTAGAACAGGACCAATCAAGCTCACTCAAAGTCGAGTCTGGAGAAACAAATGCGACTGAATCGCTGGAGAAGGATTGCCAGAATGGCATTCCTCCCGACAGTCCATGCGCCTTGCAATACGATGGCACCAACACGCGCCACAACGAAGCTGACATTGCATCGACCGGATCGTCATCCCGACTTTCACATGTTCTCACCCTGCTGTCCATCGTACTTGCGTTTGCGATCTCCATCATTACGATAATGGGTCTGGTGGGAGAACATTGCGGCCGCTGCTCCCGTGCCGCTTCCAAGCAGGAAGAAAGCTCAGACGGCGGACTTGAAGGGCGATGGTGGCTTTTTTGGCAGCAAGCCAATGACGCTTCGGGTATTATTGGTGCATGCATTGTCGGCGGGTTCGCGGCTATTCTAGCAACCTACTACGCAGCTAGAACAGCCTTGCGCCTATACAAACGTCACAACCATTCAAAGAGGTAACAGTGACAAACAAGTCCCATTAGTAACAATATAAACGAGTTGGAGAGGAAGAGACAGTTGCAGGAACGAGGGAACTCTAGCATTTTTGCCACATCTTGACGCTTTCGATGGCCATACCACGTTCCTTGGGGTCGGTGGGCCATGTGGGTAGCCACTGATCTTTTGCCGCCCAGAACTGTGCTCGAGCATTGGCAGCATCGTTCGACCAAGGCTTGTCGTCATTTTGGCCGTCTTTGAAGTATCCATTGGTGCCGCCAACAGCGACGTTGAGGATGAGGTAGAAGTCTTGGTCAAACGGCGCAATGTTCTTGTGCGCTCCTTGCACCTCTTTCCACGGGTTGTCGAGAAGAGTGCCGTTCGCCATTTGCGTAGGGAAACGGCCGAGCGTCCAGAAGTCTTGCTTCTTAAATTCGTGCTGGAAGTTGCGGTAGACGGGCGAGTGTTCCCACGTGTAGATGTGGTCTTCCGTCCACTCTAGGCCAAAAGTGTGTGTCTTTTGGTTGAAGAAATTGCGCCAGAGTACACGTGCTTTTGTAGCCAACCCGTAGCCATCAAAGAGATAGTCGGGACCAAAGTGGAGCGTCGAGTGCATTCGATTGCTAGCATCATCGTTGCGGGCGCGGGGAATGTTTCCACGACTTTCAAAGATATCAATCTCTCCCGAACGAGGCCAGGCACCGTATACGCTGTTCTTGGGCATCATCCAGATAGCAGGCCAGATCCAGTCACCCGTCGGCATGCGCGCTTTGACTTCTACTCGACCAAACTTGATCGTGCGCGAAAAGTTGGTCATCAGTCGAGCTGACTGGATAGGAGGCAGGATGACACCGGTCGTCGAGTTGGAGGCCACTGCGCAGTCGATGTTTGTGCGATTGAAGCTAGTGCAGGTGCCGTCGGCTGTCGTGTTGAGTGTGTAGCCGTTGAGGACAGCTGCTTCGCCGACAGAGTCAGAGGTGAGTGTGGGTACAAGGTACAACTTGCCATCTTCGATGAAAGAGTTGTTGGCGCTGTTGGTGGTCCACTCAAATTCGCCGTTACCGAAGCCACCAGTCTGAATCTCGTGGGTCCAGATGTCTGTGTTGATCGTGGGCGAGTCAAAGTTGTCCTCGAGCACGAGGCAGTACTTGTCCTTGGGAACGCTGGCATACGCAAAGTAGATTAGCACGATGGAGCCAATGACACCGAGCATGACAGTAAGCACAAAAATCCAGTAAGCTTTGCGGTCGGTAGCTTTGCGCTTCTTGCTCTCTGTCCAGGGCTTGTATGGCTTCTCGCCCTCGGCCAGCACGCGCTGAGCGAACGGCTTGCGATACTTGAGCGCCATGTTGGAGTACGACGTGTTGAAAGCGGCATTGTATAGGCCGGCAGCGGGAGTAGCTGTTCCAGAATCATAGCCAGAGAACTGTCTTCCCATGGGAGTAGCTGAACCATAGCCCCCTAGATGACTGTTATATGAGCTGGCACCGAAACCATTGGCAGACATCTCGAATTCGCGCGAGGGAGCATTAGGACTGGGATACTGATTAGAGCTGTGCGCCGTCGATCCAAGGGAGCTGGTGCTCAGGTTGGATGGGAAAGAGGTGGATAGGGGAACTTGGCTGCCAGCAGACCAAGAACGCGACATGGACATTGACTCGCTTTTGACATGGTATACGCGGTTTGATCGTGCAACGGATGCCGAATGCTTCTCTGGCGACGGCGAGTGATCCGAGTCGGGAAAGTCTTGAAGCTGTTCGATGAATTCCGACTGCGGTCGATTTTCTCTGCTCGTCATCTTGGTTGTAGGGTATGAGGATGTGGACGAGAAGGACACGGCAATGGTGTTGAAGTAGGACAAAGGGAAGGGCTAAATCGTCTCTAGGCCATGGCAAGCTTTTGAACGATCTGTCGAGAACATAGCGGTGGAAAGCACATGCTCATGGGCGCAAGCTTTTCATGGAGAGGGCCCAAGAGACCTAGCCTGCGTGAAGGCCGAAATGTCTCGAAGAGGCCATGAGGGCCCGGCTAAGCAGAGGTCAAGACACCAACAGGGTGGAGGTCTTGCTAGCCGACATCCATGCAACCATCCGCATTGGTGGAAGACAAGTTTCTGTGTGCCTTGCACTGTCGATCTTTTTTGGTCGCATGTAGAAAAGCATATACAAAAACCATTTCAGATTCCGACCCTGATTCAATTCGTCCCTGTCAGCTGCTTTGCAAAAGCTTATTCTGCGCTTGTGGGGTCGTAGTAGTGCGTGTCTTGATCGGATGCTTGCCACTGCGACACAGTATGCGCTGTGAGACGCATGTCGATGCCGGCAAATGACTGAATGCGCACAAAGGTTTTTGCGACAGGCCTCGAACGCTGTTTGCACGGAGCTTGAATCAGGAACATTCGGTGCAAACTCAAATTCCGTTTCATTTTGGTGTTTGCTTGGGCCTGCGCTGTCAAGCTAGCAATCGTATCGGCAGCTGGCAGATGACGATCGTCGATGTCGGATGATGTTGTTCACCCACATCGGACTTTGGGCATTCCAGATCGCGGCGAGGCTTTGAGACAATTTCAGCAGGACAGTTGCGGCGATTCCAAGAAGGCGAAGAGCCGCAAATGGTTGACTTGGCGTATATTTCGAAGTGAAACATCAGCCGCGACCAACTCAGACATGGCGACTGACTCCCACCCCCCTATGTCGCACCAACCCACGCCGGTCATCCCTGCTGGTCTTCCACCTCTGCGCCTAAGCACCTTCCCCTTGTCATGCAGCCGCTTTCTGTCGGCTAGCGGCCATGAGACAATGAGCTGGACCTTGACAGGTCCACCCATCTGAGACAGCAAATGTTTCCTGATCGGCCAACCGAAAGTTCCTGCAGAGGCAGGCGCTCCATGACAGGCGCTCGCTTGCGTCAATCCAATGCGCCTCATTCAGAGTGTCAGACATCTCGACATTGTGTAGCGTGGCCTATTGTCACCGCGCCCGTGCCGCTACCCCTTTATCGTGCACCGTCCTGGCCACGGAGGTCATAGCACAAGTATTAAAGAACCAGCACGCTTCAGATCGTCCAATGACAGCCATCTCCTCACCCTTTAAAACTCTCCTTTGTTTGCCCTTTGTCTTCTCACGATTCTTCGAGGGTTTCTCATATACCCAACATGTTGGACTTCATCAAGAGAAAAACGGCATCACCAACAGCTCCTCAGCAGTACATGATGGAGCGCGCCGAAACCGAATATGCCAGATCCATCAACGAGGAGTACATAGGCGGCGAAAAGATGGAGAGTTCCTCATCGTCCTTCTCCCAGCTGGATGCCAAGTTCGAGGCAGAGCAGAATTGGATCGATGCGCGAGAAGGTTTCCAGATCATGGCTTCGCACATGTGGAAGTCCTGCAACCGCAAGAATCTGTTTTCCGAGAACCCCGAAGTGCCAAGTGCTGTTGCCATCCGCTTTGCAAAGTCGCAATACGTCGTGTGTCCTGCGCAGGACGAGCGCCTGGAGGCCTTCTGCGAGTCTGTAGCCATCCTCAACTGCGAGTGCGCCATGACCATCACATCGCCTGTCGTATCTGCCATCAACTCTCGTTTGGCTCCCGGAACATTGCAGATCCCCATCACAGCTTCTCAACACATTCAGGTCGTCGACACCATGGAGCAGCTTGCCGGCGCCCGTAAAGCGCAAAATGCTTGCTTCATCCGAACACAAAACACCGTCGTCATCTGGTGCGACAGTGTGGAGCAGCTCGAAAGGGAAGCTGAGAAGCTGGAGGAGAAGATGATCAAGTTTGTCTGGTCCAGCTCGGTTGCTACCAAGTCAAGGATCTCGCACAAGCACACTGGATCGGAAGAATCTTCCATCAGCAAGTTCAACATGAACCAGGCCCGTCACCGAGCAGAGAGCAGCAACGGCCACTACGCAGCTTCCATCGCCATGTCTCGAGCTGACTCGGAAGCTTACTCGATTGCGCCATCCATCTCGGCCTCCAATCCCTTTTCAGAGTCACCTGCAACTGCAACGCCGATCAGCACTGTCACTGCCGACCCGGAAAAGCAGGAGTGCGCATTCGAGGACCGTCCATACAACTACCAGGCTGCTCTCCAGCATGGTATCGCTGTCGCGCTTGACATTCTTCTTTGCATGAGCTTCGTCTCCAAGCTTCTCAAGCACTCTTTCATTGACGGCAACTGGTCGCGTATGGGCCTGGCCGCCGTGACGATCATCATCTTCCCCGTCGTCTTGTTCTTCTGTGACAACATCACGGGTACCATCTTCCAGATTGTTGGTCCTGTTCGCCAGCTTCACCAAAACTCGCGATACTACTCGGGCAAGGCTCCCAAGCGTATCTCGGGACAGCTTCCTCACATGACCATCCAGATGCCTGTCTACAAAGAGTCTCTCGAGAACGTCTTGATGCCCACTATCCAGTCGGTCAAGAAGGCTATCAGCACGTACGAGCTGCAAGGTGGCACTGCTTCCATCATTGTTTCGGACGATGGTATGCAACTCATCTCTGAAGCTGAGCGAGACATCCGACAGGACTTTTACGAGATGCACAGCATTGGATGGGTTTCTCGACCTCCTCATGGCCAGGACGGCTATGTGCGAAAGGGACGATTCAAGAAGGCTTCCAACCTCAACTTTACCTGCTTCCTCTCGCTCGCGATCGAAAAGTTGATGGCCGAGACCCGACCCAAGGATGGTGTTGCCGCTCTCAACTGGAGTGAAGCCGATGAGACCGATTTGTACGAACGATGCCTCGAGCAATGTCTTCCCGAGTTGCACCCCCTGGCTCAGGCCAAGGGCAACGTTCGCATTGGAGACTTGATCCTGATCATTGACTCGGACACTCGTGTACCCGAGGACTGCCTGCTCGATGCCGCCTCCGAAATGATCCAGAGCCCCGATGTCGGTGTTCTGCAACACTGCTCTGGTGTCATGCTCGTCTCTGACAGCTACTTTGAGCGAGGCATTGCCTTCTTTACACGAATGGTCAACTTTTCCATCAGTTTCATGGTCTCTGCCGGCGACGTTGCGCCTTTCATGGGTCACAACGCTTTCCTTCGATGGTCGGCTGTTCAAGAGGCTTCCTTTGTTGACCCTGAAGACGGTGTTCGCAAGATCTGGTCTGAGTCGCACGTATCCGAAGACTTTGACATGGCGCTTCGTCTGCTGATGTCTGGCTACATCACTCGCTGGGCGACATACTCGAACAACAAGTTCGAGGAAGGTGTGTCTCTTACTTGCGACGACGAACTGAACCGATGGCAGAAGTACGCATTCGGATGCTCGGAGCTGGTCTTCAACCGCATCTGGGAGTGGCCATACAAGAGCCCCTTCACCAAGCTCTTCCGAACCTTTTTGATGAGCAACGCTCCTATCCACTACAAGTTCTGCGCCTGCTCGTACATCTTCTCGTACTACGCTATTGCCTCTGCCCTGCCGATCACCGTCTCACTCTACTTTGCGCAAGGATGGTTCTACCCCGAGTTCGATCCTGCTTTCCTCACGCCTTTCGACATCTGGCTTGCCGTTGTCTTTGTCTTCACAGTCGGAGGTAACGTGGCGCAGGTGGTAGCTCGGTACCGTGCCAAGTCGAGTGGTCTGATGACTCTGGTCAAGGAGCACTTGGTCTGGGCTGGATTCATGATCATCTTCTTCGGTGGACTTTCCTACCACGTCTTGACGGCCCTTCTTTCGCACATCTGCGGCATCAACATGACGTGGGGCGCAACCATCAAGGATTTGGAGGACAGCAATTTCTTCATCGAGGTCCCCATCATCCTCAAACGATTCTGGAAAGTCTTTATCATCTGCTTCCTTGCGATTGGAGCTGTTATCGTCTTCCAGCTTCCTCACGTATTGCCAATCGAGTGGCAGATTCTGGGCTTCAACATTTACTGGCCTTTGCTCCTCTTGTCCCTGTTGCACCTCCTCTACCCCATCGCACTTAACCCCGCGCTCCTGCGCTTCTCCTTCTAGACACATAGATTTCTGTCACCTCACATGGCGCATACTGGTCACCGGATTTTCTAATTGCATACCTCTTCAGCATTACTTCCATCGTCTGTGCAGCGCCTTTACTACAATTGAGCGGGTGCTAGTCGTTCAGCTCACCCAAGACTGTCGGCTGACTGCGCTATCTGACCATGTCGTCAGGCACACAGAGTACGTAGAGTCACAGTACGTACAGTATAGTTTTGCGAACAGAAGTGTTAGACTAGCTGCTAGACAGTAAAACTTGTTAACTTGCGCAGTTGCAGGACTTGTCGACTCGGGTGGTTGGGTCGTTGGACAAGGGAGGGGATCGGCGCTGCATGACCGGGTAAACAGTTCAATCGATCCGGTCGATCGAGTATGGGGCGATGATGCAAAGTCGAACGATTTCTGGGCAGGGCATCGGTCAAGCAGGAGACTGACTCGAACTTTGTTTGGCTGTCTCAGTTGGTAAAACATGTCTTCAGCCAAGGCGCAATTTATTGACTGAAACAATTCCAATTTCCTGCTTTCGACAAGTTGGATGCGTTATGCCTACGTCCGGCGCTCTCATTCGATAGGGGCTTCGGCTGCTTGCGGCGCAACCCAATCTTCGGACCGGCTTCGGATGGTCGAACTAGGTTCGCGCCCGTCTCAGAGTGACTGAGACGACCTGTTTGTTGCATCGATCTGGACCCAGCTTGACGAGACCAATTTTTCCGCCTGCTACGAGCGGCTGCATACACCTTCGCTCCCCCATCGACGCCTTGCAACTTCCCCGGCTCTGATCAGCTTTAGGGTCTGATTGCGCCCAGCCGGCGTCTGGCTGAACATTACTCGTTTAGAGTTTGAGTTCCAGACCCTGTCGTTTGCACAACTTCTTCCTGTCGTTTGCTGGGCTCCTTCCTGTGACCAACAGTCGTTCTCGATGCAGTCTCACCTCCCATCTCGTCGCGAATCGACAGGCGTATAGAGCTTAATCCTGTCTCAGATGGCAAATGTTTGCTCAAAAAGACGCTTCGGCTCGCAAACAGAGTGCCGAATCGGCCATTCTGTGATCTGATACCTCCCTTTGTTGTCGGACAATGGTCAGCCGTACAGCGCTATGTGACACATTTCGCTCCTGCTGCAACACCACTTCAGCAAGACTTTAGTTATGACCAGCCTGCTCGACATGTATAAGTACGACTCCATTTGACCCCCTCTGGATCATTTCTCCATCATCTCATACAGCCTCCATCTCCTCTCTCTCATCTTTCCATTCTCTCTCACATCTACCTCTTCATACCTTTGACAATGGTTCAGATCAAGACTATCGCTGTTGCCGTTGGCGCTGTTGCCGCTGCTTCTTTCGTCGAGGCTGCCCCTACTTTCGGCCCTGGTGGTCCGGGTGCCAACCTCGGTCCTGGTGGAGCCATTTCCGCCCAGGTCCAGCAGGCTCTCGGATCGCTCTCCTTTAACACCAACCCTTCGGCCTATTCGTGCAAGGCTCCCTGGAAGCAGAACTCGAAGCCCAGCTACACCTTCGGATGCTCCGCTGGTGCTGTACCCTACTGGAGTGGAGGTGACAAGGCTGCCTGCTGGTGGCCTTGGTTCGCTTGGACTTCTTTCTGCCGATCGGGCAACCCTTCCAAGCCTCTGCCTTCCGGCTGCAACCCTCCTCAGACTCCCAGCCAAGGCCCCGTCTGTGACATGGGCTACCAACAGGTCTTCTCTGGCTACACTACCAACGCGACCTCGGGTGCCTACCAGGGTACCGTTGTTGGCGCTGCCACAATCGACAACGACAACTACATGACCTACATCCTTACCACTACTACCGAGGCATGCCTTACCGCCTGTGACCAGACCTCGGGCTGTGCTTTCGTCAACATCTACCAGGACAACGCCAGCAGCGCTAGCGACATCGCTGAGCTCCCTGTCTCTGCTCAGGCCCAATACCAGGCTGGTCAGCTCACTTGCGCCCTCTACAAGGCTTGCTCCGGCACCGACAAGGCTACCAACTACGGTGGCCAGCAAGACCCTACCTTCATCACTCAGTCGGCTGGTTACTGCAAGGGCGCCAACTGCGCCACCACCACTGCCTCCAAGAAGTAAACAGCTGGCCTGCTTTGCTTCCTTCCTCTTTCGTCTGCACTATAGCATAGAGTCATCTTCGTCTTGTTTGCATAATCTTCTCTCGCATTTGTCATGGGTCTTTGACACAATATATCCGCTTAATTCTCAAAATATCACTCTTAACGAGATTGTGCATTTGTCTCTTTGAGCGACAAAGTAGACCTGGCTTTCGAGATCGCAGCATGACTTGTGCTTAGATCAGCTGTTTTGCAAAGTACCATCAACTTGTAGCTCCCTCTTGAGTTCCGTGGTTCTGGAACAAGCTGCTTGTCGGATGCCTGAGTTTGGATCTTAATATGTCGCTGCTTCAATCTTGTCTGCAAAGTATGCCTCATGAAGGCCGCGGACCTCAAAGCGCGGTGTCCCGATACTCAATGGACCAGTGCACACGTGCAAATCTTCTCAGCGATGAAATCAGCCTTGCAAAGACAGTCTATGCAGCCTGAGGTTGCGCCGCTATACCTGTGAAAGGTTGGCGAATGGCTGAAATGATCTCTCGAACAGATCCAATGAGCCCCTGACGATCAATGTGTGCGCCGAGGTCAGTGCAGCGATCCAAGCAAGGGGCATGAGACCTCGCACTAGGGCGTCGGTTGATCGTCCTGGTCGATCCTGCGGATCTCGGTGGATAGCTTGCATGCTTGAAGCCCGTCGGGCGAGGGGAAGTCTCGCCAAAAGTGTGGCTGCTTCCATCGCTTAATTACAAACCAAATGTCTCGGGACGGAAAGAGGGCTTGTTTGTGAATACAAACATTCGGATGCCGATCCAAACGCAAATGTCTCAGCTTGTGCACCGGGCTCAATTAAATTCTGTTTCAGCTGCGATTGTCTAGACTGCGCGTTCCTGGTCCGCACACGTCGCTCTGCATATGCACGCCTGTCTCACAGTGCGCTGGGCGTCGCTTGGTCTGCCTCGATGATCCTCTCTGCTGCCTCAAAACGCAAATCTGGATGGTCAATCTGGATGGACAAATCTTCCGACAATTAAGATGCCGTCTGGCTCATCAGCTGCACAAACATAGTTGGCTGAATGTGTTCCGCCTCCCTTTGCCTCGCGCCCAAAAGCCACTTGACCTTTAGCAAGTGCGGTACTTCGGCTACGCTCTACTGGGTCCCGAGTGGAGCAGACCGGACAAGACGTGTTTCAGATTGGCTCCGTCGGAGCGACACCCAACTTTCCCCTTGCAGCTGTCAAGCAAGCCCAGACCTCGTCAGCACTCTAGTACCAAGTGCCGAGCTAGTCTAGCCCTGGCGATCTCTCTTTCCCGGTACATTGCGGAGTCTCACCACAAAGGGACACCTGCAATGACTTCTTCCGACTGCTGTCTCATTTGGCAAATGTTTGTCGAGCTACCGCCAAGTGCTCGTCTGAAACCTTCCCGACAGCCTCCCGCTGGCTGCACGGGCTCAAACACGGTCCCCGTTTCCCGCATTTCAAGCATAGCGCGCTCTCCTTCCTTTGCGCTTAGACCGCTTGGCGTCTGCCTGTGTGCTTCATAGGCGCGTCTTAGTTGGTTCGACGAAGGTATAAAGATGGCCGTGTCCAACCCCCCATCAATCTTCTTTCTCCATCTTCTCACACACACTCTTCCTTCTTCTCAACTCTCCTAAGCTTCTTCCTATTCTATCAACAATGGTTCAGATCAAGACTGCCGCTATCGCCGTTGGAGCTGTTGCCGCTGCCTCTTTCGTCGAGGCTGCCCCCACCTTTGGACCTGGCGGAGCTCTTTCTGCTCAGATCCAGCAGGCTCTCGGAACGCTCTCCTTCAACACCAACCCTTCGGCCTACTCTTGCAAGGCTCCCTGGAAGCCGAACTCGAAGCCCAGCTACACCTTCGGATGCTCCGCTGGCTCTGTCCCGTACTGGAGTGGAGGTGACAAGGCTGCCTGCTGGTGGCCTTGGTTCGCATGGACCTCGTTCTGCCGATCGGGCAACCCTTCCAAGCCTCTGCCCCCGAACTGCAACCCCCCCAAGACCCCTGACCAGGGCCCCGTTTGCGACATGGGCTACCAGCAGGTCTTCTCCAACTACACCACCAACGCCACTTACGGTGTTTACCAGGGCACTGTTGTCGGTGCTGCCACGATTGACAACGACAACTACCTGACCTACGTCCTGACCACCACCACCGATGCATGCCTGACTGCTTGCGACCAGACCTCGGGCTGTGTCTTTGCCAACATCTACCAGGACAACGCTGACGACCCATCGGACATTGCTGAGCTCCCTGCGCCCGCTCAGGCCAAGTACCAGCCCGGTCAGCTCACATGCGCTCTCTACAAGGCATGCTCCGGTACCGACAAAGCTACCAACTACGCCGGTCAGCAGGACCCCACCTACATCACCCTGTCTTCTGGATACTGCAAGGGCGGCAACTGCGCCACCACCTCCAGCAAGAAGTAAATTTGCTTGCCGCGTCTACCTTTCTTCTCGAATCGCATCAGCACAGCACTTTTTACCCCCCCTTCCTGGTCAGCCAGTACATTCTAGAGACATACACTCTTCTTCGTCCCTACTTCGGTTGCATCTCGTCATGGTTTTTAATGTCATCGTATTCCCATCTAGTCTAGCCTGTGGACTCTCGAGTTCTGAGTTCCGAGTTCCGGCTTTGGGCTTAAGATTTTTAATTGTGATGCTGCACAAGCAATCTTCTGGTTTGAGGACATCAAGTATGGCCACAAGCAGCTCATCCACGGCCTGCCTGTCAGCACAGAGCTACCTTGACAGCAAGCATGATGTGTCCATCTACGAAGCACTTGTCCTTCAGTTGAAAGCTATAGCTCAGCATCTGGCACAGGATCCCCCTCAGCGGAGTGCCTTTGTCGCTTCGGGAACTCTTGACGACACAATCAACTCCACCGTGCTACTGCAAGAGGCCTACCAAGTGCAGGAAGCGGACCGAGCAGCACCAACAGTAGACGACATAGAGGCAGATGTGCAGAGTGGAGACAGACACAGCACAGTCACGAGCGCGCGAAAGCAAATGATCCAACTGCTGACACTGCACGTGCGGATCCTGCGCAACAGCATGGCAGCATGTCCCGAAGCACAGCAACGAGTCTACTCGCAATTCGACCGTCTGCACTCATTGATACTATCGTCGACGTCTTTTCACGCCATGATTGACGCCGAGACGGTGGTAATTGCCCGTGCTGTTGCACAGATGCTGTCAAATCTCGTCACTGCTAACGCTACAGTACAATCTCAGCTCTGGAATCGTCTAGTCATTGCAACCGTCTCATCCGACAAGATTGTCCTCAAGCTACTGGCTTCCACTGATCCATCAACTCAGAATGCGGCGCACGTGCTGCTGATCAACTTTCTCAAAGCTCCCCTGGACGCCCTGCAGACTCAACATCGGTGTCAAGAGCTGTGCGGTACTTCTGCCGGGCTGGAAATAGTGGAAGCACTTCTGCAGGCCGCTGAAAGTATAGTGCTCCAGGCAGAGCCGGACGAGTCATCAGAAGACCTTCAGAATCCGGAAGAAACGCTTGGCTTGATCTACAACATCTTTGTCCACCTCTTTGAGCAAGGTTACAGCGCTCGACTCGTTCAGGAGCTGGCTCCGATGGAAGTAGTCTCGGCATCGCCCACCTCGCAAGACCAGCAGATCACGAGCAATTCCCAGCTTGTTCTGCTCAAACTTCTCGACAGCTGGCTGCATTTCGGGCAACGTCAACTTCTGCACAATGAATCCGACAACCGTGGCCCAATCTTTTCGAACAGCTCGCGTGCGTATGGAGGGCTGGATAAACTGGTCGATGTATTTGCGACTCTGTCCAAGTTTGCTAGAAAGGCCATGTCACAAGGGACAGTCAAGGAGGGAGAAGACGAAGCGGAAAAGCCTCAGGATCGGAGACTCATTGGCGTCCATCATGCTTTGCTGCTGGTTCTGCAGTGTTTACTCTCGATCACCATGTCTGCTGACGGTTGGAGTTGTGCCTCTACCGCGGCTGTTGATGGTTGTGTACTCAGTCTGGGTCTAGTATCCCGAAACACCCTGACATTCTTACGATCCAAGGCCGACTTTATCGACGAGCTAGTAGGTGAGTAGCTCACGAAGTTGGTGCAATGAAGATCGGGGAACTCACCCTTAGCCCTCAATACAGACCTTTTGAACCAGACGCACCTGTACGCTCCGGCTTTGTCGCCTTTTCGGTCGAAGGAGGATCTCGCTGGCCCGTCGACGCCTCTTCCAGCGGGCCATGCACTGTCCTCCACAGGCCAAGCATCCTCTCAACCACAGCCAACTTATGGTTTCGACCATCTTAAGCGCGATCTTGTGCGCGTGATTGGCTCGATCGTCTACCAGCCGCTCTCAAGCTCTAGTACCGAAGCCGTCAGCGAGGCGATGATGGCTGAAAGGCAAGAGGATCTCGCTTTGACCTGCCAACAGATTCGATTTGCTCAGGACAGGGTGCGGGAGAGAGGTGGATTGTTCCATGTTCTCAACATGACCGTTCTGGACGAGCGCAACCCTTGTAAGTCTCTGCTAAAGTCTTTCAAGCTCGATCCAGTCGCTGACTTAATGCTTCTTGAACAGATATGCGAGAACATGCGATCTTTGCCTTGCGCTACCTTCTGGCAAACAACCAAACATCGCAAGATCTCGTGGCATCACTGCAGCCTGCCCCTTCGAACGGATTCGACAGTCAGCGTGGTGGGGTTGCCGTCCCGTTCTCGTAGCATCACACGCCAAAACAAACTGATCCGCAAGGATGAATTTACTATTGCTACTTGGCCGTGACTGCCTGAGCTTTGCCAGATGGCTTCTCGTCTTTCTGCAGTAGAGTTGACATGTCACCGCTCTGGAATGCCGCCATGCGCTTCTGCATTTTGGCGCGCGATTCGGCGAGCTCCCGCTGCGCGTCTGGATCGAGGGCTGCGGTGATTTTGGGAAGAGCAAAGACCAAGCCCATGGCAACGACGCCGAGAATCATCATTGGTCCACCCATGCCGATCAAGGATGAAAGAGTGAGAGGAGCTGCCTCGGTGTAAAAGTCCTTGCGCTTCACCGCGTGCAGTATGAGCGGATGAAATACCAGATTCGAGGACAGGATCGAGATCAAAGAGGTTCCGCTGCCATGGCAAGGAACGTGTCAGCTTCGGGGACGATAGGTACGAAACACTCGCATGCTACTTACGGTGTGAATAGACGGATCTGTGGAGCGCTGGCTTTGTCCGAGGAGGGTCCGATATCGACTCGGTACGTGTTGAAGGTGTGTGTGCGGGAGAGGATTTCGAGCGTGTAGGCCCCTTCTTCCACGTCCTTGATGATGAAGCTTCCATCGACGGCTACCCAGGTGGTACGATCGCGAGTCTGGCCCAACTGAGAGAGACTCTGCTGCACACTGCCTGCGGACGCAGAAGGCGGCGCTGGCACGGCGTGCAGTACGACCTTGGTATTAGGTCCAAGATTGATCAGCTGAGGAAGCTCAGCGTTGGGTTGAATCTGACCTCGAAAGTCCTGGGCTGCTCTCGAAACGCACGTAAGTACAGCCAGAAGAGTCACAATCTGCGACCATGGCCGTAAGAGAGCGACCATCTTGTGTATGTGCGAGGGATGACGAAGTGATGATCAGTGCGCTTCTCTCAGATCTGCCAAAAAGCGACCTCAACGGAACGCAACACTGGTCTAACATGCCAATTTCACAATTTCCCGCAAAAGTGATTCCCGCTTGATCCTGCCAACGACCTACTACATGAGCCCGCTTCGACGTACTCAATGCTTAGAACCGCGCCCGTTTCCTACTATCAGCGCTAGCAGCTGCAGCTTCCTTCATTCGCTTGATTTCGTCTCGTCGACGCTTCTGTTCCGTACGATCCGCAGATGTCTTTGAAGGGGATTTTTGTGAGGTCGCTGGCGCGGTAGACGATTCTGGAGGGGAAGCTGTGGTCGAGGGACGCCCGGACGGGACTTCAGGCGGGAGGGTTTCAAGAGCCGGTGCAGGTGATTTTCTAGAGACAGCTGATGCTGGACGCTTGTTCAAGCCCAGTTGCATCTCATTTTCGTCATCTGTGTCAGAGTCCTCGTCTGTGATGACCGAGGCAGGATCGTCTGTGATGACCGAGGCAGGAACAAAGGCAGTCCGTTCAGGTTTGCTTGCCGCGTTGCGATCCGCAGCGGTGGAGTCGAGCTTCTGTGTGGTTACGACGGTTGCGTCACCATCGTCGCTTGCCGGCGATGAAGGTTGTATTGGTACAATGTCCCGCCCTGGAAAGGAATTGGATGGTTTAAGTATCCCTGCTGGGCCGAAGAAGACAGAGTCTTCAGCGTCGCTGTTGTCATTTTGATCGACGTCTGTGACATCAGGTACGTTGTGAGCCGGCTCTCTTTCGCGATAAGGAGACGAGTCACGCGAGCTCAGAGTCGCGGTTGGCGGTGGTAATGCCTCATGGGATGGGTCGTATGGCACCGGCAGACCGAGAAGTTGTAGTGACTGACGCTGGATGAGTCTGAGAGACTGTGCGGACGCAATTTCTGCTTCATTTGGCGAGCAATTCGGTATGTGCTGTGAGTCTGCGAGGGCGTTGGCCAGGCTGAGGAGTGGCCGAACAAAGTGCGAGGAGAGAAGGTCAGCTTGGGCGGCGTGGTCAAGCGGGTCAAGATCAAAGGAAGTTCTGAACCGATAGCTATCCGGATTGTCCCTATCGTTGACGCTGATGGAGAGTGATCCTGAGAAGCGCGACTGCTCCCAGCCGATGTTGCGCTTCAAAGGCTGCACGCTCGGCGAAGATTCGTGTAGCGCAACAGGGATGGCTTCGACGATACGTTTCAGCTCCGAACTGGATGATGCAGCTGAAATGACCAGGTCTGTGCGACGAGAGAGCGTTCGCAGGGAAATGCCTTCATAGTAGGCGACGCATGTGTCTGGATCTAGGACCAGAATACCGCATTCTTGACGCTGCTCAGACCAGACGAGTTTGTACAGCAAAGAAGGCCGCGAGCCGGATGTAATTCTCAACGCAGAAAAGGGAACGCGGAGTAGACGACGATCCAGCTGGCGAGACCATTCCAGTAGGCCTACGCTGTCGTCGTCGTCCTTGTCTCCATCCCCCAAGATGGCCATGATGCGACCGATGACAGGTACGCAGCGTGACGACAGCGCAGCACTCACACTCGCACACTCTCAGATCTGCAGATCCCAGATCTGCAGATCTTAAAAGTGAGATGATCCTGTCAGATTGCGGACAGACTCTCCAGAAGCGCATGAAGTGCAGAAGTGCGAAGTGCAGAAGCGCAGAGTGGCGAAGTGAAACGCGGGGTCGATGCGACCATGGAGGACGCGTCCAAATGATGTGTACAACCAG
The DNA here is from genome assembly GCA_023212645.1 of Farysia itapuensis. NCBI lineage: Eukaryota > Fungi > Basidiomycota > Ustilaginomycetes > Ustilaginales > Ustilaginaceae > Farysia > Farysia itapuensis. The sequence goes on along the minus strand of JALBYC010000040.1, from coordinate 14,009 downwards.
TGACGACGCGAACGGCACGAGTAGCCGGGGCGAATGAGTCTATTTGCGGTACAAAGATGAAGAAAGAGTGCCAAACATGCGTGTAAAAGCGCCGTAAAAGGGCCCAAAGGGGCGCAGAATTGAACCAGGAAACGCGAAACGCCATCATCATCGGCAGAAATGGATGGATTCAAATACGGACCCCATGTTGTCTTTCTACTACAACGATCGACGTGCAGCATCAGCCCATTTTGTCGCCCGTCCGCTGACCAATCCGCTTCCACCATGGTGACAACTCGGTAAGTTGATCCTTCGTCACCTCGTGCTGTGTGCTGTTCATCTAAGCTCAAATCTATTTGTAGTGCACAATCGGGTACACCCCGTCGGTCTTCTAGTCGCGCTCAACCTTCCGAGTCGACCAACAGTACCCCTGCTCCATCAACTCCAACCCGTGGTCCCAAGTCTACCTCGTCAGCTAAGAACTCTCCTCGAAACGGTGCAGCTTCCCCCAGTCCCTCTTCGCCTGCAGTTCGCCGTCGAAAGTCGTCGACAATGACTTCCAAAGCGCTCTCAAAGCAGCAACTGGGCCCCAAAACCACTCATTATGAATTTGGCGGTCCCCTTGGTGCCCTGTTTGTATCAACCTCGGTGCCATTCTTTGCATACTACCTCTTCTTTGCTTGCTCCGAGCATTTGGGATGCGATCTGCGACTGCCTCTCGACAGGCCGACTGCTCTCTACTCGGTCTTTACGCGCGGAGTGGCCGAGAGTTTCCTCGACACGCAGGCGTGGATCATCTACTTTGCCTGGTACGCCTTCACTGTCGTCGCTTGGCTCATCCTGCCCGGTCAAAACTTTGAGGGCACCGAGACGCGCACCGGTCAACGCGTCACTTACAAGCTCAACGCCTTTGCTACGTTTGTTGTAGCCATGGCTGCATCAGCCGCCTGGATTGGCTACAAGGGTGCCCAGTCTTTCACCATCTTCTATCAGCACTGGCCTGGCCTTGTTGCCGCTGCGCTCTTCAACTCGATGGCACAGGCAACGTACTGCTACATTTCCTCCTTCGGAGAATCCAAGTTGCTAGCGCTCGGCGGCAACAGCGGCAATGCACTGTACGACTGGTTCATCGGCCGCGAGCTCAACCCTCAAATCGGCAGTTTTGACATCAAGTCCTTCAACGAGCTCCGTCCTGGCCTCATCCTGTGGGCAATTCTCGACATCAGCTGCGCATGCCACCAGTACACCCAGCTCCGCGGTCATGTTACCGACAGCATGGTGCTCGTCTGTGCGTTCCACCTTTGGTACGTGGCCGATGCTCTCTACATGGAGTCTTCCATCTTCTCCACTATGGATATTACTACGGATGGCTTTGGCTTCATGCTATCTGTTGGTGATCTGGTCTGGGTGCCTTTCGTATACAGTCTGCAGGCCCGATACCTTGCCTTCCGACCTGTTCATCTCGGCATCGCCGGCACCGCCGCCATCATTGGCGTCAATTTGCTGGGCTACTACATCTTCCGCCAAGCCAACTCGGAGAAGAACGAGTTCCGCAACGGCAATAACCCCAAAAACCTCACGTACATGACCACCGCTTCGGGTCGCAAGCTGCTCACATCCGGCTGGTGGGGACGATCGCGACACCCCAACTACCTCGGAGACTGGATCATGGCATGGGCTTGGAGTCTCCCCACCGGCTTTGGCACGCCCATCACCTACTTCTACGTTGCCTACTTTGCTGTTCTCCTCGTCCACCGACAGCTTCGAGACGACGAGGCTTGCAAGAAAAAGTACGGCAAAGATTGGGACAAGTACTGCCGCCTTGTTCGCAGTCGCATCATTCCCGGTATCTATTAAAAGAGCGGCCCGGGACTTCATTCCTGCTTGCTTTCGTGTTTATAATCGGATCACGGCTTATGCTTCGCTTCCCCCTGTCTGAACTGTGTGCTTGAATGAAGAGGGTTGCATCCCTTTTGCTTGTTCCCTCACTGCATCCACAATTGGTGAAAGCAACCAGCGCGATGCTGCTGATTCGATTTGCTGCAGTCATCGCGTTCTGCTGTGCCATGGTCCAAGGCAGCAACAACCTCGAGGTGCTTGAGCAGTTCCAACAGCAGCTCGCTCGCCTCACGGAGAATGGCACTCCGTTCATGTACAAGGCAAGCACCATACTCCACGCAGGCGAGCGGCAAGAAGTGCCCACAATCTACGAGCCCAGCTCGGTCGTGCAAAGAGTTCATCACTTTCAAGACCCATTTCCCAATAGTCTGGACGTCGAGACCCGATTCGCTGTGAAGGTGCTACGCTTGCAAGCCTCGCACTATGTCGTTACTCCAGCGCAGTATGCTCTGCTGACAAGCTTTCAAGCATACTACCACAGCCATATGGAACCTCGAGGAGCGGCGGTGTTTGACTGGACTTTCAAGGAGTGGCTTGATTCCCTCATTGTTCGAGGCCACGGCGGACAGATAGCGATGCTGGAAAGACCGGAGAGATCGATCAAAGCTATACAGATTTCTCAACGATCTGGGCGGCTCGAAGTGGACGACACGGGCGACCGGCATCTCTCTTGGTGGAATTCAGAATACAAGCGAGCCCGTGAAGCGATTTGCGGTCCGTCCGACCGTGCTCAAAGTGTTGTCAGCAAGCTACAAGGCCGGATACAGTCTCTTAGAGGATATCGACGCCTTTCGGGAGATTGTTCCGGAAGCGACCCTCGCTAGATACGCAAAGCACACTGTTGTCTGCAATCCAAAAACGCCGAAATTGTTCTCAGGCTTGTTTTGCAGTCTGTTTGTGCAGGCGGCGACCGTCAGGTCGGTTGGAGACAGGGTGCACATGCAGATCTGTGCGTCATGGGAAAGACGATCGACAGAAGAAGCACATATCTCGCTTGACAGCGCTAGAAAATTCTCAGATTGTCCCTAGCCGAACCCGTCCAACCTGTCGATCCACGTTGAAACACCAAGCGAGCTTTCTCGATGACAAGCAGGTGCATTCTTGCCTCATCTCCTTAGCGAAAGGCGACTTCTTTCTCCAAGGCAACCGAGATAGGTGTCAAACAAAGGACTTCTTTGTACAGCGTCTCTGCCTGCGACCTCGCTTATGCGCAGTGTCCGCAACTTTTCCTTCCTTGATGTCGCATCAGGCCACTTCGGCGACTTTACGCCAACGTCAGGAGCGCCCAAGATGTCAAACTGTCACAGCCCTCACATCGAAGACTCAACCTTGGTTTCGATCGCCGGCAGACGTTCTACGTCAGCTCCTTTCCCATGGCGGCTCACCCAACGCCGCTCTGAGCTCCTTTGCTTTCAAAGCAAACTAGCTAAGGATGTTCGAGTACAGGCACTAGAGCAGAGCGACATCTGTGTCTCAAGCACGTACGAAGCAGACAAGGAAAGCCATATAAGGTGCCCCTCGCAAAGCAGAGCTATCCTTTGTCCACTCCGCTCCTCTCAGTCTTTCTTCCACCAACTATCTGCCAGACATCTTTCTAACAATGCAGTTCCGATTCCAGCTCCTTGTTGCCGCCACCATTGCCGGTATGGCCGCTGCCGCTCCGGCCTCATCCAAGTCGGCTCAGACTTCTCAAGCTGTCCAAGCGGGTGAGGATGCTCTTTGTGGCGGCATTGTGTCCCCTTTCACTGCCTTCCTTGACTACCAGGTAAGCCGGCTCGTCAATGCTGCGTGGGCCAAGAAAGTCTGCTGACCGCAATGACGTCTCATCCTCACATAGTCGGGCAACGTCGCTGTCAGCTCGCAAGGCATTCTCAAGGGCATCGACGGCCTGATCAAGGAATCCAACGCCGACGCCAACGTTCAGCAGATCGTGTCAAGCGCCACCGATGGACTGACCACAAGTCTGCTCAACGGCGTCAGCAATGTTCTGTATGGACTTTCGGCTGGCATCCGTGGTGCCACTCCAGAGTGCAAGAACAACTTGCAGTTCTGCAACTCTGAGCTGCAAGCCGCTCGCAGTAGTGTCAACTCTGGACAAGGTGAGGCCAAGGATGCTTGCCTGCAGGCAAAGTACTCTTGCGGACAGTTCTACTCGTAAGTTTCCACAGAGTCGCCGTGTCACTGGGATCACATTGACTGATCTCTTTGCATTCTTGTACAGCTCTAACCAGGTCAACAAGATGATTCCCGGCTGTGCTCAGTACGACAACGCCTAGACACAGTATAGGTCCATACGAGAGACTCTGTAATCTGATTCTGCTTTGCACCGCCGATTGCTTCGACGACTCAGTGACAGAGGTAGCTCACCTGTTCTCTGTTTGCCATCTTCATCTCGCCTGTTTTCTCACTACGCGCACCGACTGATGACACAAAACCTTAACAGTGTCACGGTAGTGACAGGAGTGGAGGAGCAGGGGCCACCAGCCCACCTCCGTGCGGCCGTGCGCTGAGGTCTCCGCTTATGAGACCTCAAGGGCACAGTATATAGACTCTCTTACACCGCACTAGTCGCACTCCTTTCCCCTATCAAAAATCTTCTCTCTATTGCTGCCGGTGCCCGGGTGTCTCTACCTGATACACGCCGCGCCCGTGACACCATAGCCATCTCTCTCGTGTCTCTCATCCAACCTCCATCGGCTGCGCAAGTTGTCTCTGCTCGATATGTCGAGCCGTCGCGTCCATACATGCACTCTCACCTCAACGCTCGACCTAACGTTTCGAGACACAGAATTGCCTGCGGCGCACATTCATATCGAGGAATACGATACAAGTGCTCCTGAGCGTCCGGCTGAGCTCATCTCCTATCTGGCGCACTGGACGCCCCCTGTAAACTTAAAGGAAAGCGAAGATCAGGACGAGCACAACGCGAAACTCATGACTGCTGCAAATCTCTCGGCTGAGGAGAGAGCAGAATTGCAAGCAGCGATTGTCTATGCACGCAGCAAGGTTTCTACCGAGGACTTAAGAAACCTTCGCAATGCCATCGAGTCGAAGTGGCGGGTCAATGTTAGCAACTACATCTTGGATGCACTTATCGGCAAAGCAGCCTGCAGTCCGCTGGATTTCCAGGCGGACCAGACCTGGAGTCTCGGGTCGGAATGAACTGCAAACTTGCCGAAATCCACGCCTAACATTGTCATTGTGTGACCGCGAGGGGGAACAGGCACGCGCGAACAGGAGCTCAGACAGCGAGGGAGGTTGAGATTGCTGGATGAGGGACAAGTGCAGACTACGGGCGGCGCGTGCTGTATAGCGCCCGGGTGGGTGCACGCGTCGCAACCGGAGCGCGCTCCAGCGCCGCGGTGACACATTGGACTAGCAATGTCGAAGGCAGTCTCTTCCCCTATGAGCAAGTTAAATCTCACGACACTCTCAGAGGCGACAGGCATCCGTTTGGTATGTAGCCCGTCGTATCAGGACATGCTGGTCTTCCCTGCTGTCATCTACGAGGCCAAGTCCGCAAAGTCTTTCATCGAAAATGCCGAGAACCAGGCAGCTGTTTGCGCGACCCGAGCGCTAGCTCTGCTCGATGAGCTATCTGCGCTCAGCGACAGCACCTATCAACACTCTGTCATACTGCTCGTCAGTGCAGGAGACCAAAGGAGAATATACGTCGCCTATCAGGAGTCTGACACGAACAAGACAGTGGTAAGCTTGCCGTTGGTTGAGTCTGCCAGGCATCTTACTAACACTGGCATAGAAGATCATCCTGGTCGTACCAGCGTCGCTGGAAATCACGTACTTCAATCACAGGGTTCAGTTGGCATATGTCATTCTGCGAATCAGGGCATGGATGACAGGCACACATCGAGACAAAATCTATGAGCAAGTAGGACAGGTCTGGGACAACTATCAGCAAAGTCTGCAGCGGAGTCCGGGAAGCACACGTTGATCAGCCTACCTCGTATTATGGTCTCGCCATGACCGATCGTGTCTGCTACTCTCCTGAACGAAAAAGTTGCCAAGATATGTGACGTGCCGATCGCATTGTCACCGTGACCAAGCCTGTAAGGGCACTAGGCTGTAGTACTGCGTATGCGCAATCGTCCGATCCGAAAACTCGACATCCTTGAAGCATCTACCTTGGACGCTGACTCTCGAAGCTCTTTATCGGTTTTCTGCATTGCGATGTATGATACGACTTTCCGCAATGACAATACATTATTGTGTAGAAGAAGACGCGCATCTGTGTTGGTGAGACGTGTTGTTCTGCTTGCTTATACAAGTAGATTGATAGACATCTTGGCTCTGTCTCTGCTAGTCAAGCTCTTCGAGCTGAGCAGAGCTACACTCGATCTGGCTCAAATGGCATCCTGATGAAATCTTCGGCTCGGGCTGTAGCATTCGATTGACAGCGCGTAGGTATCAGCGAGAGTTCAGCGAGCCGCGAATGTGAACCGCAGGCAGACAAGTATAGCGGGCGAAAGACAGACCAATCGCACCTTCGTTCTCGACCTCGGAATTCGGACATGTGGAGCAGCCTGTCCGCCCATCCGATTCAATCTAATCGTTCGACACCGGGCAAGCTTGCCCACGATCATCACAGCCTTCACAGGCGTCTTTTTGCAGCATGTCGCATACCGATGGTACTGATGCGTACTCAATTGACGGTCTGTTCCGAGATTGGACGCTGAAACCTGCCCTTGTTGAATTTGTCGACTTTGAAGCAATCTCTCCGGCACCTACCTCTGCACTCATTGCACATCTGGCTCACTTTCCGTACCTGCCAATCTTAAGCGAGAAAGACGACGAACAGAATGCGAGACTACTGTCTTCTGTTAATCTCTCCACTGAAGAGATCGACGAAGTGTCAGCCGCGATCCTCTACGCCCGCAAAGTTCCCACGCGAACCTTCAGAGGTCTCCGTTACTCTAATGAGTCAAAGTGGCAGGTTGCAGTGAACCATATCATGTTGGAGGCGCTCATTTGCGATTCAGCGCGAGACCAACTGCAGTTCCATGCAAATGAGAGATGGAACCAAGGGCTTGAGCGAACGGCTACTCTTCCGGAGGCGAGTCCAGATATTGCAGTCGGGTTAGCATTCGCGGACGTGAACGATGGCCCTCTCGACATACTAGTCCTTGACTCTCTGTCAAACGCCTCGGGAATCCGGCTGGTCTACAGCCCTTCGGAACAAGACGCTCTCATTTACCCATCAGTCGTTTACAAAGCCAAGTCGACTATACCACTTCTACATGACGCCGAGAACGAGGTAGCCGTTGGTGCGACCAGAGCTCTTGCTCTACTTGACGAGTTGACCTGTCTCAGCGAAGTCCCACATCAGCACTGCGTTGTGCTACTTGCCAGTGCAGGCGAACTATGGAAAGTGTATGTCGCCTATCAAGACTCGGACGTGAACAAAACCATTGTAAGTCTGGCGATCATAGTATGGCGGATCATCTTACTGACTCTTTCGCAGAAAATCGTTCCGATCTTGCCCAGGTCGTTGGAGATCAGCTACTTCAACGATCGAGTACAGCTGGCGTACATCATACATCGGATCAAAGCTTGGTTGATGGGCCCGTACAAAGCCAAAGTATGCGAGCAGTTGCAACACCTCTGGCACATGCATCAAGCAAATCCGCATCAATCAAGCCTGCTGTAAATGTGACTCACACCTTCAGCCTCCGATACCATGTCACGATGACTGTTCTTACATTTCTCACAACCTGATGAGCGTGTTGAGTGTATCCGATGATACAGCGATCTGGAGATGGGCGAAATCTCCCAATGTGACACACTCTCGGAGCGTATGCGTTGAAGACTTGTGTCAGTGTTGCACTTTCGCATTGCAGTCTATGCTGTAGACCGGATCATCCCGCAGATCAACATCGTCTTCGTGCAGAAGCCATTGTCTTGTAGTGCATCAAGGCTGTCAGGGCCGAGCATATCGGAAAAGAAGCCAGAGTCGTCTGTGCCGCCTCGCTGAGCCGGCTCATCATCATCCCAGTCGCCAAATTGGTCGTCAGTCTCCGGCGTCTTTGAGTGATCGAGCTTCTGCACAGAAGGCTGAACAATACATGAGCGAAATGAAACGGAAACTGTGTTCAAGCACTACAGCCGTCGGTAGCCGCACTTAGCACTGCGCTTCACTGAAACATTTTACGGGTGGTTCAGATGACCCAGCAGAGTCCGGAAGGCATTGGAGCGAGGACTACACAATAGTCTTGTTCGCAAGGCTCGTACGAAAGATCGAACGATACGACGCGGCACAAGACGTAAGGCGGGTCGACATAAGTGCTTTGCCATCTCCAGCGAAGGACATCTGAGACGGTGTCCGTGCAGCTGAAATTTCAGATTGGATTGGCATCTTGACAGCTCGACAGATCTCCAGGTGTGAATGCCTGTATCGTTGTGAACAAAGCCTTCCATACGTAGCATTTCCCCCTGGCAATGCGTTGCTATTGTTCGTGTGGTCACCCGAGACCACGGTGCTCATGTGTCCCGATGCCGACCTAGATGGTGCGTCTCGCACGGCAGCCTTTTCCCAGGCCCTTTCTCTTTCCGCTTGCGTGTGGGCCCTTTGTTCCGCAGAAGGAATATAGATAGCACATGCACCGCACACTCCTTCGTCCCTCCCTTCATCAACCTTCTCTCAACCGTGCTTGTGTGCTACGCCTTCTTCAGCTATTCAGCCGTGCTATGAAGTCGCAATGGATGGTGGGCATCTGCGTAACACATGAAGTCTTGGCTCCCACCATCATGCATGTGCCCGCATGCCTCCTCGTTCTTGGCTATGCCCGCAACGCCTGATTACGATGCAAGTCCATCAGGAAGACAAATGCGAGCTTTCAAACCTGCTTTCTGGGCTTGAGACAAGCATGACTTCGAGTCGAACGCAGTGCTTTGGTGTGCAATCCAGTCAATAGACACTTGTCTGCGGAACAGGTATCATCTTTTGCCAATGCGATTGAGCATGACTAGCGTTGTAGGTGCAATCTCAATATCGCGTGCCGCGCATCTGCAATATCTCTTCGCTTCATCAAGGTGTGGGCTTGCACTGCTCGGCTGTCTACGTCGTTTGCTTGGGTATAAAGACAGCTAGTGATTGGCAGTCGAGACCATGGCTTCCCATCTTTCTTCTCTATCCTGCTTCACATGCACAGTCAAGCATCTCTACTCTGCGTTAACGAAGGAGATGGCAAGCCAGTAGCGTGCTCCAGATGGCCCGGAACGACTAGGGTGGGACAAGCACGAGCACAAACCCACGTCACGGAGTAAAGCGCAGTCCTTTTCCTCGATAGCAGCGGCTTTACAGTGACCGTGCGGTCTTCTATGGTCAGTATTGCAGGAGGAGCAGCAGATCGGCCGGGACATTCACTGGTGATGTACGAGCCAGCGGCTTTGGGTGTGGAATGCCCCAATGCAGTCACAAGCGCATGGCTAGGCAGCTTGTTGGAGTGCTTGGCTGTCCAGGAACGACGCCTGGTTTCGACACATCGCCATCGCCGACAAACCGCAATGGGTAGATGTGCGGGAATTTGCTGATTGGCTGAACAAGACCCGGAAGTTCGGCGAGACGCCAACAATGCCGTCTATCTGGGTGCTGTAGTAGCACATACCCGACGCACACCAAATCCATGTCCTTCACACCAACGCCAGACTCCTCGCCCAAAGCAACGGCTAGACCACCGTCGTCTCCCCCGGAAAGATTCCAAAGAATCAATCCAAATGAGTGGTGTCTTTGGCCGGAAAACGTAGACATCCTCGTGGACGCAATTTGGCCTGTCGCTGTTTGCCCGGACCACTTTGCGGCCTTCACAAAGGTTACATTGAAGAGCCATTTGCTGCAGCTGCACGAGGTAGAAGACTCCGAAGCACTGCAAGAATGGCTGGACAGTCTGGAAATCGCCGAGACAGACTGTCCGGTGCCGCCAGCCCTCTCGTCGCCCGTGCCGTGGGTCCGGACCTACGCGGGCTATGGCTGCCATACATGCTCGCACGCCACGCGGTCAGAGCTGTTGGCTCTTCTCCACTCGCACAAGTGCGAGTATAAAAAAACCTTTGCGCCGATACTTCCGGACTATGGGACTATTTGCGTACAATCTCTGGATGGCATGGATCCAAAGGACAAGTACTTTGAGATCGGAGCGCGACGACAATTGCCTCCCCCTCCAGCAACATCCGAAGCGTCGGGTTCTCGACCCATTGACCAGTCGTCAAGCAGCATTCCTCGCTCGTTCGTTCCCTGGGATGCGGCAGCACCTTCGAGAGGTCCATTCTCTCTCGTCCGTTCCACATGGCACACATTTTGAATATGTTCACATGCAGTCGCTGGATGGTCGCGACCCCGAAGCGGGTCTCTTCGTGGTTGATCCCCCTAGTCAGCCGTCGCCAAGCACCAGTGAGCTGATAGAACAGGCAAGGCAGGATCGCCCCTGGTATTGGCATTCGTCAGACGACAATGCCTCCCCAGATCGAGCAGAAGATTCTGTTCTTGACAGCCAGCAGCAGTTGGAAGCGGATTATGCCTTCCTCGCTGAGCACCTTGACGAATTTGATTCGCCCTATTCACTATCGCCTGTCGAATAGATCATGATTGCGAACAAGTTTTGATTGCATGCTGCAGACATAGTGTGAAGTTTGTGTCCGCGAAGATTGTGTCGTACAGAATGTGTTGTCAAGATCGTGTTGTATGACGTTGACCTTGTGCGAGATGTTGCGAGCATGCGGCTACCTGGATTGAGCCAAGTCTAGTGATTGATGGCTTGAAACCATGGTCGGGAGTTGGCGGGCTTGGAAGCCTGTAGAGTGGCCAGCGTTGTCATCAGAGCGTCCAGAGTGCAGTCACCATTGCATCCTAGACGCAGCATATGCCCTTCGATGGCGCAGCGTCTGTCCGTCCGATGGTTTACGTGTGATGAGGCAGCAAGTGCTCGTATCCACTGCTAGGCGCGACAAGTGTCTCTGTCTGCTAGCGGAACTGTAGCATGTGGCGTCCACTGCTGATGACGGAGCATATGCTCGTGTTGAGTGCTGATGAGTCCAGGAGCGCACTCGAATATGGCTGAGCACCATCACTAGCTTGTGTCAAGCTATGCGACATAGCACATGCAACAGCATTGTGGGCAAGCGATCAAGCTTCCTGGACCTTCTGTCGTAGATCGCTTTCGGGTGCAGCGAGAGCCAGTTTCTTGAATACTTGCCAAGGAGGCTGAGCAACTGTGAACGTCGCGGCATTCCACCAAAGCCGCTTTCGATAGATTCGCCACCACATGACGACACCGAGAGAGGCTGAAGGTGTCTGGTCACGTAGCAAATGTTGGCACCATTGACCATCTGAATCAAAGATGCTTCTCGAGCACTGATGATAGTCTCGTGCCGCTGTGCTAACTCCTGAGGATGGCACAAGGATTGACGGCGAACAACATTGCGTCATGCTGACATGCGTCTCGCACTGTGCGAGGCAAGAACGAGCGAGAGCAACTGCTGGTAGCAAGCTGAAAGCACACCGGCAGCGCACATCAGAGACACCAGACGATTGGTGGGAGAAGTTTCTGTTGCCAGAGTCATACTTGAGGTAGATTCGAGATGAGAGTACAAGGAGATGGAGAAACAGTCGCAACAACGCAAGCTCACCTCATGCAGACCGGGTGTGTCCGGCGGATGGCTTTTGTAGACCGACGTGAATGCATGCTGGCTGAAAGCAACAGATATGCAGCGGCCAGAGCCTAGGCTGGATGTATGCTATCCCTTCTGCATGTCAGGCTGACACATGCTATGAAATTTGGCACGATTGGCAACAGGTAGGACGGAACGATTGAGCCACGCTGTCGCTGATTTTCATTACCTCCGGAACTCGGACATGTGGAGTAGCAAGATCCCGCGTTCAACTCCGAGCACACCGCACACTGTTTCAAGTGGACCCTTCAACTCCGAGTGCACTTTGCTTCTCGACCACCAGCTGCAAAATTCGTCCATTGGCAGCAGAGGATACCATTGCGAGCTCAACAATGTGGCTATAGCAGACGAGCTCAACGATGTGGCTATAACAGCCAAAGCTGCTGAAAAGAAGCCGGAGCTGCTCTCACCATCCTGCATGACCTGACGATGTCAAGCATTCGCACGCGCATCAGCACGCTCGTAGCAACGCAAGACATAATGAGGGGCATCTCGCTGTCAATCCTCAGCGCGCAGTGTCAAACTCCACCGAAAAAGTATACTCAGCAATGCAGTAATATCTTCAGCAATGTAGAAGTGTACACAGCAGCTATCACCTGCCTCGCCCGTGCATTCTTCTACTGTAAGTCATCAGTTCACTCACAGTATATGCTCACACGTCTTTGTCTCAATACAGGTTGTCATCAGTAAGCATTCGCAATGGCAACAGCAACCACAACAGAATCGTTGTCAATGGCAATATTTGCACGGACAAAGGCTACAGCAAGAGCAACTTCAACATTGGCAATGCCAGCAACAACAAAGGAAGCAGTCGCAGTCACAAGACCAGTCTGCATGAATAACATCAGCAACAGCAGCAGCAGCATCGACTCTCGAACAGCAGTCGGATCACCTGCATAGTCAACAGCTTCCATCCCAGTTTCTGCAACAATGTTCGCGTCAGTAACCGTATTCAGATTAGTGAATGCGGCAGCAACAGTCATGGCCTCGAGTAATAGCAACAGTGCTGACAGTCATGCGCAGACATCACTCAACGGTAGCTCTCTTGTACATGCCGCCTCAGTTCCAGTGTCGTCCTCAGGGCGCTCTGTGACACGAGATCAAGCACATTTCGTGAAACGCTTTGTCTGCACACTGATGCGCAATACCAGACACGTGGACGTCGCGCTGTAACGATCGGACCGTACACCTTGCCATATCGCCTTGTGCTGTGTCTTACTGCCCGAGGCTGGAGCCTACCCAACGTTCATGGCTATCTCGCCAGCACCAACGATGCCCGCAAGCTGATTGTTCCAGCCAGCAGGCGCTTCAGCAGTACATACAGCTAGGTAAGCACTGTTCGCCTCACACACACAACAATGTCGAGCCAATCCGATCGAGTATTCGCCATGTCTACGACAGGACCGAACAACAATCGTACTATCCATACAAGGTCAGACACACCAGAGAGTGCAGTATACTTTCGGCAGAGAAGTGTGTAGCAGCTTTGCAAGCAAGAGCTACACAAGAGCATGAAGAAGCCTGCCATCACTCCGAGTTGCCGATGGCCTTGAAGATCAGCTAAAGACGGCACGGATCGCGACGGTAGCTGGCTTGGTACTACTAAATAGACTTATTGACACAGCGTTCTGCGAATGCTGTATTGCTGTTCTGTCAATACACGGCGTGCAAAGCAGCTACACATAGCGTCCATCTGATGCACCAGAGTACTGAAAGTGTGAGGTCGAAACATGAGCGTCAACTGGCTGAAAGCCAGTGCGCACTTGCCAAATCACTTGACGTCGAGAGTCGGTCGTTAGGCCGAGCGGACGCGACGAAGTTGCAAACGTAGCCAGCCTATATCTAGCACATGGTCCATCGCCTTCCTGAGGTGTGCCCGCTGCCGAACAGTCGTCAGCGTTCCGCTGCGATGCGAGAGTGAGCTGATAGCTTCGCAGATGCGACATTGCAACACATCAGCGAGAGCAAGCGGCTTCTTTCTAGACTCACAGCTGGAAGGCGAGACTCATCGAGCAGAGCACGTAGATGAACGGATCACGACCCTGTCGACAGTTCGAGAGAGCTCCTTGCCAGTGCTGCTGCTGGATAGGCGGCTGTCAATCAGCTGCGTGGTTTAAGCCGAGAGACCAATTCAAGCGGGAGAAAGCGTGTAGCTGCACCATGAAAGAACAAGCAGTGCACGCAGCAAGTGAACGTTGACAAATCCTTGAGCGCGGAATTTTGGCCCTGCTGCAATCAGTCTCACGCCTTTCTTCATCACCAGAACCATCATCAACTTCCGCAAACTCAATGATATGCCGCGTAGTGCCAGCACCACGTCTCAGAGCACTGCATCCTCTTCCACATCGGAATGGTCCATCCCAAGGTTCCGACACGAATTACAAAGGGAATATGGTTAGGGTTAGGGTTAGGGTTAGGGTTAGGGTTAGGGTTAGGGTTAGGGTTAGGGT
>JALBYC010000004.1:777265-837609 GCA_023212645.1 Farysia itapuensis | reverse complement strand
CCCCGCGCCCCACCAACCCACCCCCCCTTCCCCCACGACCTCCCCCCCCCCCCCCCCCCCCCCCTCCCCCCCCCCACCCCCCCCCCCCCCCCCCCCCCCCCCCCCCCTTTTCTTCTGTCAAAAATTGTTGACGAATTCTTTCGCGTTACCAGGTCCGTTCCTCAGCAAAGTAAGTTTGATCCGGACGAGCTCCAGCTATACTGTGTCGCTCACTAACAGGTTTTCATGCATGGTTGCAGAACTTTGCTACGAGTATTTCGCCATGGATCGTGACGGTAGATGCACTAAATGCATTTAGATGCGATGGGTACAGCCACGAACCTCGTCTGCTACCCTATCTCGAGGATTCCGACAACAGCAATTTCGACATCCCACTGCAAGTTTCTATCAAAGGTACGTGACCATCTATCATGAGCTTTCCTGGTTCTCTGGCTAAGACTTGTTGGGCGCGGCTAATTGCAGGCCATGGAGATGATTCGTGGACGAAAATGGGAACCAGTTCCTTGAAGCACACATACTACACGATCCGACAGATGATCGCCCACCATTCGACGTCTGGCTGCCCTCTCAACCCTGGCGATCTGCTTGGCACGGGAACGCTCTCGGCCCCAGGCACCTCCGGGTACGGCAGCTTGCTGGAAAAGTCTCAAAACGGCAAAACCCCCTTCTCCGTGGGATCTAGCGGCGATAAAGTCACATTTCTGCGAGACGGAGACAGTGTCTCCATGACGGGTCTGGCTACACATCCTTCAGAAGGGTTCAGTATCGGCTTCGGTGAGTGTGTCGCTACAATTTTGCCCGCCATACCGCTCTAGTCACGTCAAAATCGATCATTCATTCATTTGCGATACGAGCTACTGTGCGCCAAAGTGCTTTTTCAGACCTGCCCAGGCTTTCCAATAGTCTTGCTGAACTTTGCCACTCTCTCTAAAAGCGCACAAAGGCAAAAGATTCAGGTCAGAAGAAGATCGCCAGAAACACAATGGGGAACGTGTACTTACTCAATAGCCCACTTGGTGGTAGCCAGTTGGTAAGCTGACTCAAACATGAAGCTCATACTTCCTTCGCCGACCTTGTGGGGTTGCAGTGGGGCGTTGGATGCCTTCTCGAACGTCTCGGCGTCCGGTCCGTGAGATGAGTTGCACGAGTGGAGACTTGCACCACCAGGGACGAAGCCGGCAGCTTTGGCATCGTACACCCCCTTGATGTTGCCCATGAATTCAGACATGCAGTTTCGGTGGAAGTAAGGCGGTCGGAACGTATCTTCGGCGACAAGCCAGCGCGGAGGGAAGATGACAAAGTCGCACACGGCGGTGCCGTGCGAATCCGATGGACACGTAAGCACGGTGAAAATGCTCGGATCAGGGTGGTCGTAGCTAATCGACCCAATCGTGTTGAACTTGTTCAGATCATAGCGGTAGGGAACATAGTTGCCGGAATAGGCGACTACGTCGTACGGCGAGTGGGTCTGATTGTACGAGAAGAACTTGCCCATGAATTTGTTGACTACTTGCCATGAGTCGTCGGTATCCTCGTAGGCGGCGGTGGGGAACTCAAAGTCTTCGGGATTGGCAAGACCGTTGGCACCGATTGGGCCGAGGTCGGGCAGCTCAAAGTGACCCTTGTACACCTCACAGACGTATCCAAAAGCCGGCTTGGCAGCACTGACTTGCTCTGGCTGCGCAAATCGTACCGAGAACTTGATCCCGCGTTGGACAACAGCAATGTGGAGAGGAGGCACTTCGAGCGAGCCAAACTCGGTGACGAGCAACAGGGTGACCCGCTGCGGAACGATGAGCAGATCACCGTCCGAGTTGTAGAAGCTCTTGCGGTGCATGGCTGCACTAGCTGTGTAGGTGTGGATGGAGAGACCATTCTTGGTCTGGGAATCACCCGCTCCGGCGAGTGTGATCAGTCCATCGACAAAGTCGACACCCTCGGGAATGTCTTGCACGAGAGGATCCCAGCGCAGTTGCTGTGGGGTGACTACGATATCGGGTGAGTGTGCATGGAAGGAGCCGAGAACCCTGCGACTGTGCTCATACGGCTTGAAGGGTTCATGGTTCACCGAAGGTCGGATTCGATACAGCCACGAACGCTGGTTCTTGCAACGAGGTGCTGTAAAGGCAGTGCCACTGAGCTGCTCGGCGTACAAGCCATGGTTCAGCTTCTGCGGAGAATGTCCCAGCTTAGGCAGGCTATCAGCCAAGGCCTCTGATGTGAAGTGATTGCCAAAGCCTCGATAGTACTTGAGTTCTTTCGTAGTCGTCATCTTTCAGCATGTACGAGAATGACGGCAGATTCAAAGAGAGCGGTATATGCGTCTGTTTTATACACGTCAAACACGGCTAAACCAAAAAATGAAACGGGTTCTGTCAGTGCGGGGTAATTTAGTGCCGCGACACATTATTGCACTTTTGCTCACGCTCCGGGTCACCCAACTCGTTCACCGCTCTAATCAACAGGGGAAAAAAGGGTGCATTAGCATTTGTTTTTAGTGCTCTCCGGGGGTTTTGTATCTGCGCAGGGCACGTTCACGTGCAGCTTTGTGTTCGACGATGGGTTCAGGGTATCCCAATTTGGCGAACTCGGCTTTGGACAGGCGGCCAAAGGGATCGTGAATCGCTTTTCCCTTAACATTCTTTAGTTCTGGGACAAAGTGGCGGATATAGTCGCCCTGGGGATCCGACTTCTCCGATTGAGCAAGGGGATTGAAGATGCGGAAGTATGGTTGTGGGTCTGTGCCCGTCGATGCAGACCACTGCCAGCCACCGTTGTTGGAGGCAAAATCCTGGTCAATAAAGTGGCGGGAGAAATGACGTTCACCCTCACGCCAGTCGTGGAGCAGATGCTTGGTGAGGAACATGGCTGAAATCATCCGTCCTCTGTTGTGGATGTACCCCTGTTTGACGCACTGACGCTGTGCAGCATCGACGATGGGATAACCAGTCAGGCCTTCTTTCCAAGCATTTAGCGTCTTGTCGTCATACTCCCACACGACATTCTCGTACTTGCTGATGAAGGCGTGCCCCATACATACTTTGGGCCAAGCAGCAAGGACATGGCCATAGAAATCGCGGAATGAGATCTCTGTATTCCACATGGCAGCTCCCGAGTCCCGTCCGACGGTTAGCTTGTTGTTAGTCAACTCCTTTGTCCTTCGCAGACACTCGCGGGGAGAGACGAGCCCAGCGGCGAGGTAAGGGCTGATACGACTCGTGCCGTTCTCGTTGAGCAGGTTGCGTCCTTCCGAGTATCGACCAAGACGAGACTCTTTTGAATTACCACCAACATTTTTGGCATCAGGTTCGTCTGCGGGGGAATCCAGGACCGTACGACCGCCTTGTCCCTTCATAAAGTTATCGAGCACGCGACGGGGCGCATCTTCGGCGACCGGCCAGAGTTTGGCCATGTATTCGCGGTCGGAACATTCAAAGTCCTTGACTTGATCGGGGATGCCAAATCCGTCGCCTAGCTTTTCCAGCTTGAACAGGGAGCCGAGGGTCGAGTCGCTGTGTATAGACTTGTCATTGGCTTTCGGGTCGGGTGAAGCTTCGATCAGACTCGGGTCTTTGGAGATGGCTTCTGTCCACCTGCGGTTCCAAGGACTGAACACGGAATAAGGCCGACCGTCGTTAGTCAACACTCTGCCGGGCGGCACAACGTAGCAATCGTGGAGTAGCGAGATGGAGAGGTTGTTCTTGTCAGCTTGCTTGACCAGACGGATATCGCGCCAGAGCTCGTCCACTTCGTATTCATAATTGGCAGTGAGATGCGAGACTTTGTACTGCGCGCAAAGATCAAGGATCTTGTCCACAACGGCGGTGCGTGGTTCGACGGTGACGACGACCAAAGGAATGTTGAGCTGCTCGAAGTCCTCTTTCAAGCTTCGCAGAGCGCGTAGCACAAAGTCGATACGGCGGGGGCTGCGGTCGTGAGCATGGAAGTCACCGGGACTGATTACGTGTAGCGCGATCAGATGGCCGCCATTGTCTTTTGCCAGCTTCGAGGCTCGAGCAAGTGCACGATTGTCGTGTACTCGTAAATCCTTCATCCGCATCCAGTAGATTACGTTTTTGTTTTTACTGCTGTTTTTCGCTTCGGCATGTTGCTTGACGGCATCCTCGAGTTCTTTTAGCGGCGTCAGATTGTCCTTTCGTCCTTTCGGTGCAGGATTAAAATCAGACCGATGCCACTTTGTGGTGTCCTTTGTGTCAACATCGGTGCCTTTGTATCGCTTTGTCGGCCGGCGCGAAGTCTGATCCAAGTCCTCGTCTGGTTGTTCGGCGAGCTTGGGATCCAATGCTTTCTCGTCCTCGTCCTGAGCAGGCGGGGAAGACGCTGGTTCAGCTTTGGTCTTCCTCTTTGGAGCCATTGTTACAAAAGCTGAATGTAGTCTACGATGGAAAGTGAGGATTTGGGTATGGAGGGCTGCGGATGCTGGTGGTCGTGAGCAAAGCAAGCGCGCGAACATGAACGTTCTGAAGCAAGCCAGAGCACTGGTACCGGCACAATTGGACACTTGAATCTTGTTTGCTAAGCCCAGACAGTCGCGTTCATCATGTGGAGGTGTTCTTGTACCAACAGCGCCCTAACAACAGCACTTTTATAATCTAACAAATGCTAGTGTCGGTTCCGAAAAGATGTTGTTAGACTCTCAGTACCTCCATCAAAAAGCGCAAAAGTTCTCATTTGGCTGCTCCGGAATTCTTCTTCAGCCATCATGTCGACTACGGATCGAGGTATCAAGGTCTTCTCGGGCACTTCGCACCCTGAGCTGGCCCAGCTCATCGCCAAGCGGCTCGGCCAACCGCTTGGCAAGGCTACGGTGACACGCAATGAGGCTGGCGAGTCAATCGTACGCATTGCCGAGTCGGTCCGCGAGCACGATTGCTACATCATCAACACCTCGTGTGTCTGTCCCACTCCTACCGGCGCGGCTGCATCGCCCAACACGAGTCTTATGGAGCTGCTCATCATGATTCACGCCTGCAAGACCGCTTCCGCAAGACGCATCACCGCCGTTATCCCACACTTTTTCTATGCCAGGCAGGACAAGAAGGACAAATCTCGTGCGCCTATCACGGCCAAGCTGATTGCCAACATGCTCGAAAATGCTGGATGTGACCACGTCATTACGATGGACTTGCACGCATCTCAGATTCAGGGCTTTTTCGACGTGCCCGTCGACAATCTGTATGCTGAGCCTGCTGCGTTGCAGTACATTCGCGAAATGGTCGATGTGAATAAGGCGGTGATTGTGTCGCCCGACGCTGGAGGGGCTAAGCGTGCCACTTCGCTAGCCGATCGACTCGAGCTCGACTTTGCCCTGTTCCACAAAGAGCGCAAGCGTGCTAACGAAGTCTCTCGAATGGTGCTGGTTGGAAACGTGCAGGGCAAGACGGCCATCCTGGTCGACGACATGGCCGACACGTGCGGTACTCTTGAACTCGCAGCCGAGCAGCTGGTAGAAAATGGCGCTGAGAGGGTACTGGCCATTGTCACTCATGGCATCCTCTCCGGACCGGCATTGGAACGGATCACCAACTCACGACTGGAGAAGTTGATCGTCACCAACACATTGCCGCAGAGCTACAACCGCTTGCGATGTCCCAAGATCGAGATCATCGACATCTCGCACGTACTCGCCGAGACGATTCGACGCAGTCATTACGGCGAGTCGGTGTCGGTGCTCTTCAACCACGTACCGTACGACACACCGCAGCCATACCGTCACGATCAAGACCACGAACAGGCCTATCCTGCTCACCACTCGTCCTCGCAAGCCTTTGGCTCGGCCCACCACGAAGACTCGTACTTTGCTCAGACCGGCCTTTCCGCCCCGAGCACTCGGCCGCAAAGTAGGACTATGAGCCCGTCGGCCTCACGATCGCGGCTTATCCCACCAAGCCCCTACACGCTGCCAGACCCGCCCGTGGCTCATAACTACTTTGCAGATCACTCCTCCTCGTCCCCCCCACCAGCAGTCACCCCTCCCCTCCCACCGTCCGCTTCCAACTCTACCCCCACGGCTGGATCCACTCTCGGCGCAGACGACACCCCCACCCCCTCCCTAGACACCAAATACACCCCCTCACCGCTTCGACAAAACATCTGACCTTCTTCCTCAAATGCCACGTTCGCGCTCAATCCGCTGCCTCTACACTTACACGACCCTTTGTTCATCGCACCCACCAATATAATTACACACAGTAGAATCACGTACAGTAGAGCTGTGTGGTATCACTTTTCGAGAAGTGGGCCGGAAGCCGCACATAGGTATGAGGAAATGGGGCGCAGTCACTAAGGAGGGGGTGTGGGGGGGTTTCAAGCGTAACCGTAGCCGGGGGGTGGTGGTGCAGCGTATTCTGCGTATTGGGAGGGGTAGCGTTGTTGTTGCTGGTACTGTTGTTGAGGGGTGCGGTGGGGGGACTGTGCATGCGGATTGGGGAGGTAGGGAGGAGCTGGAGACTCTGACGAGGCCGATTCAGGGTTGTTGTATGGATGCAAGTCGGACGGTCCATCGTTCTCATTCGAGTAGCGGCGACCTTGGAGCATGACAGGAGTGCCAGCGGCAGCGGCGGCGCCGAGGGCAGCGTGCGGGTTCGAATGGCGTTTGTTGATGTTGAGTGGCTGTACGTGTCCGTGAGACAGATACGAGTCTGTCTCGGGGGTGCTCGCGTTCGTATAGCCTCCCGGTGGCTGTGGAGTCGTCAAACCCGCGTGGGTCGGAGGGATGGGAAGCGGGTTGGCAGCGTGGTAGTCGTACGCTGATCCAGGGCCCGAAGGACTGGTCGCACCCATACCACTCTGATTGGACGGGTTCCTGTTGAAGCCACGACGGAATGCGGCAGCAGTGACTTTTTTGCCTCCATCAGAACCGCCAGCGCCAACACCGCCATAGGACACTGCACGATTGGCAGCTTGGGGCGAAGCAGGTTGGCGCATTGCCTCCTGCATTGCTCTCGTGCTACCAATGGACTGGAAGTAAGCCGAGTCGTTGGACGGAGCCGGTCCCGCGTCGTTCAACGGTGTAGCAGTGCGGAGAGGAGGCAGGAGCGGAGCGCCCAGCTTTCCCGAGGAGGCCGATGCCGGCATCGACGGCACAGACTGCGGTTGCGCCTGGGGCTGAGTGCTGGGAGAGGTGTATCCGTCGTAAGCGTCAGATGCATGGCTTTGCGTAGAAGCGGCATTGGCCATGTCTGGGGCAGCAAAGTGGGCACCAGACGAATGGCCACCCTGCGCACTCTGATAGTCTGCGCTGTTACGGTTCGAGCCAGCCTGGTTTTGCGGGTTTGATGGAGTATTGGACTGCACGAGGAATCCATTATTGGGCAAGTTGGCATCGGCCTGGTGACCAGGTACTTGGTTCAGATCAGCGCCGGCAGTGGCAGCCATGGCAGCAGCTGCGGCAGCGGATGCTGAAACGGGCGCCGTAGTGCCGTTGATATTTCTCGAACGATCATTGTCGTCGTCACCACGGGATGTTTCCGCCCATTCACCCGTGCTTGTATCGTTGAGCATGGCTTCAAATCCGCTGTGTTGCGGTCGAGAGGCATGTGCGGCATAGATGGGGGTGCGTGTCACCACGTCATGCTCGTCATGGCTCGTGCCCTGCAAATTGGTCGCGGGACTATAGCCGGTGTCGAGCTGGGTATCGTTGGTACTGCCATGGGTGGGGACATCGTAGTACGCATCCGTATCTGCGCCGTGCTGGTGGCTGAGGTCGCCCGCTGCCACCGTGGTGTCGGCGTGGTCGGCAAATCTAGGGATTCCTGCAGAGGGTCCGGCAGGGGTAAAGGCGACATCGGCAATGTTGCGCGTTGCTTCGTGCAGGAGAGCTTCCGTCTTGGCATAGCTCATGTACTCTGCGCGGGGCATGCCCGGTTGGGTTGGGTAAAGCGAAAGCTCCTCGAGCATCAGTTTGGACGCTTCAGACAGGATGGTGACTTTCTCGGCCATTTCGAGCATGGCACCAGCCTTGATGCCCAGAGCCTCTTTGACAGTGCGACGCTTGAAGTCGCCAATGGCAGCTTCTTCGTTCATGACTTCGATGCGCAGGCTTTCCATTTCGGAACGCATGTCTTTGAGCTGAGAGGTGACCTTCATTAATTCCTTGTTTTCCGGACCCATCTTGCTCAGCTTGCGTTCGACCTTTTCAATGTCGGAGCCGAGCGAGCGTTTGCGTGCCTTGAGCTCGGCATACGTCTCTTCACGGGTACGGATGGACTTGAAGTGGAGGCGAACGTTGCTCAGGTGCGAGTTGAGTCGATTCTGTGACGCAGTGTAGTGATCTAGTAGCAGGGAGATCTTGCCAACGACATCGTTGAGGTCTTCGCCTTCTTCAGCACACCACGTCTTGAGTGCTTCAGAGTTCTTCTTAAAGTCGGTGGCTGACTTGCTATTGGACTGGATAAAGCTCTTTTCGGTGGTGATTACGTCTTGCAGATTGCGTCGATCCTGGTTCCCCAGAGCAGGCAGTTTGGACGTGTGTGCGACATTGTTCTGCACTTTTTTGAGAAAGGACATGGCAAGGAGATGATGGTTTATGGAAATGACGTCGCTTCTGTCCGCATTTTGTATATTTTGCAGGTCAAACTCAATTTACGATTCACGCTTTTGGGCTGTGCGGACTGACGAGCTTGGCGAAGCTGTGCTCAGGCTCACTGCTCACTCAAACTCGCGCTCGCTGTCTCGCGTCGCTGACTCGCACGAAAATAGCAACTTCCCCACACGTCACGTGCAGCAAGGAGTGGCTCGAGCGACTCACACTGATACTCACCAACTTCCCGCCTGCACTCATCGCCCATACGCACTCACAGGCGCACGATGTCGTTCACCGGTCGATGTCTCCGGGCTACTAGTCTGCTCAGCTCACGCGGACTTGGCTCTGCGGCTCCGCGTGCTGTTCGCACCTTGATCGTCCCCAGTCACGCAGCGTTGGCAGAACAGGATTCGGGTGCCGCATCCACCAAGCAGCAGAGTTTGCTCAAGTCCCTCCTTCATGGCTCCGAAAAGGCCAAGGCCGAAGGCGTCACTACGCAGTCACATTCCAATCAAGTAGCACGCGGCAAGTACATCCACGAGATTCAGAGGCAGCATGTCGTGCCGGCCAAGGCGGACGAGTATCGTGCCTTGCTCGCCGATTACTTTCCCAAGCTAGCCAACAAAGGCTTGCCCATGCGTCTCACAGGCAGTTGGGAGGTCGTCGTGGGAGACTTGGAGACATTCTACCATATCTGGGAGTATGACGGGTATGCGGGCTACGACCAGGTTGAAGAGGCATTGCGTAACGATCCAGAGTTCCAAAAATTCACCCAGCAGATTCGACCGCTCCTCTCCAATCGTTCCAATTGGCTCACGCAAGAGTTCAGCTTCTGGCCCTCCAGTCCACCTCAGACTACCAACGGCTTCTACGAGCTCCGCACCTATCATCTCAAGCCAGGTCACTTGCTCGAGTGGGAGCAGCACTGGAGACGTGGCCTCGAGGCACGTCGCAAGTTTGTCGAGCCCATCGGCGCCTGGTTCACACAGATCGGAGGTCTTCACACTGTCTTCCACATCTGGGAGTATCCGTCGCTGGAAGAACGCAAACGTACCCGTGACCTCGCATGGAAAGTCGAGACCTGGAACGACACCGTCAGTCAAACCGTCAAACTCATCGACAAGATGCACGCTCAAATCATGCGACCGCTTCCCTTCAGTCCCCTCAAATAGAGGGTCAATTGGTGCAATAGAATTCTGAAAGATGCACCTCTATTGTGCGGTAAAGCGTAACCATGTTTTGTGTGCTGTAGCAGAGATCAGCTCCCATGTCTTCACAACGTGCTCTGCCCGAGTTTGCGGGCTGCCCACGACAAAGCGGATGCAGAATCCGACGTCAGGCAGCGTGGTCTGTGTGAGGACAAAGTGCGCTGAAAGTTCCTGCAGGTCGTTCCAGAAAGCTCTGTTCAGTGCATCTAGATCCACTGAGGGGGCCGACGCCGCAGAGTGCCCATTGGTAGTCGCAGTGGGTGGACGGATGCGGAAGACAACGAGAGCGCAGCTTGGGGGCGCAACCAGTTCGAACAGCTTATGCGTATCGTTGCTTCGTATTTTCTCCTCAAAGATCTGTGCGAGCTCGACACACGACCGCAGATGCTTGCGGAACCCGCTCAGACCGTAAGAGCGCAGTACGAACCAGACCTTGAGGCTGCGGAATCGTCGACCAAGCGAGATTTGCAAATTGCGTAGATCCAGCACACTGCCTGCATCGCCAGTCTTTGTGCGCAAAAATTCCGGCGTAATGGTGAGCGCCCTTGACAGATGGCCTCGATCGCGCACCAGCAGTGGGGAGCAGTCAAATTGCACTAGCCCCCATTTGTGCAGGTTTGTGCTGAATGAGTCCACTCCGTCTGTAGAATTGATCGCATCAAGGTGCAGATCGTTGCGTAATTCCGGAAGCGAAAGCGCTACGCCCGCGTACGCAGCGTCGATGTGTACCCACAGCGTAGAGTACTGATTAGCGATGGGCATCACTTCGCTGAGGTTGTCTACAGCACCCGAGGAAGTGGTGCCCAGAGTGGCAATCAGCATAAAGGGCACCTTACCCCGCGCGGTATCCTCTTCCAGTGCTTGTTGTAGCGTCGAACCGCGCAGAGCGTAATTGTCCTCCCGAAGAACCGTCAGCGCGCGAAACTCGAGTCCGAGGATGAGGGCCGCCTTTGCGCCAACAGAGTGCGTTTGGGTTGTGCCATACATCACCAACTTGCCCGTAGTTCGTGCTCTCCAATCCGCCGCATCGTCCACGGCAGCGAGAGCGACAGGTTCGCGAGCCTGAAGCACAGAGAGACATCTTTCGCGAGCTGCTATCGCTACCGTAAGAGCAACCTCACTCGCGCTGCCCAGGATGATTCCTCCTCCTGTTCCTGATGAGCTTGTGGAGAGAAATGTTTCATCGAGTCCAAGCATGTTGGCGATCCAATCCATCATGAGAATTTCTAGCTCCGTGACCGAAGGGGAGCAGCTCCAGTTGAAGCCGGGGTTACTGATAGCTGCTGTATACAGGTCTGCCAAGGCACCCTCGAAAGATGCGTTGCACGGGAAGTAGCCGTAGAAGTTTGGGTGCTGCCTACAGATCCCGCATCGTCGCACAAGTCAGACAAGAGAGCTTAGGGCCAAAGGGACTCTGAACCACTCACCAGTGTGTGATACCAGGCATAATGATGTTCTGGTAGTCTTGTTCGATACGGGACCATGGTTCACCTTCCTCGGGCGCCGAAGACGGCAATTGGCGAGCCAGAAAGCCAGGCTCTACCTGTGCCGATACGGATCGCTCCTGCAATGTAGCATAGTACTCGCAAATACTGTCGACGGCTGCATACCCGGCCTTTCGAAATCTACCATTGAGGCGTGAGTCAACCTGACCGCTTAGCCCAGCTGCCAATTTCGTGCTTACCCCTCAATGTCCATCCTTACGCTTGCTTCTCCAATGCCGGACAATTGAGTCGACCTCTGTCAATGTAAGGAAATGAAAGTGTGCAATTGTGCAAAGAAAGTCGGGCGCTAAATTCGGGAGTCGTAAATGCTTTATTAGCCGGTGTCAATCTTCTCCCGAGTGTTCTTCGTGTCTGCTTATCAAACTCGCTCCGGGGATACAGTCCAAGAAGGAACCGGCTTGACTTGCATGTAATCGTCTTTCTCAGTATGGACCCATGTCAGTCATCACACTGTCCAAGAAAAATGGGGCGTAGTTGAGATTACAGCGGAGCGTGAGGTATGGAAAGTGGTAGACGATGGCTGCACTACTTTATGAGCAAATGGGCCGTCAAGAAAGAGTAGGGAATGGGGATTCAAGTCGAAACATGTAGGGTACAGCAAAGACCTATCGTGGGCCAGTCCGATCATCCTCTTACTCGATTCGGGGAAGAGGGAAGACGGGAAGGAAGTTGACTCCTTCTTCGGCAAGCATGACGGAAAGGGCGGCGTACCAGAGCAAAATGCCGGTCATCATGAAGAATGCACCACTGGCGGTGAGGATGGTCTGGTTGGGGACACCAGTGATGTATCCAGAGCCGACAAGGATAAGGGCAATCACGATAAACAGAGCCGAGTTCGCCACGGGCACCGAGGTTCGGAAGGAAGCCAGAAGAATGATAAAGATGGGGATCATAGCCACAAAGTTGACCATGGCAGCTGCCTTGTAGTACTCTGCCAGTCCGAGTAGTTGGTTTTCGGCTCCACCCAGGTAAGAAGCCTGAATTCCGGTCCAGGGCAGGAAGAGGAAGCCAGTACCGCCGAACAATCCAGCAAGAGTTCCACAGATTGTGGCCATGAAGGTCGATCCTTCAGCAAACGAGAACATGCAGGCGACAAAGTTGCCAATCATGCCGAGCGGAAGAGCAATAATGAGGTCTATAACAATGTGAATCATCGTGAGCATGGTCAGTCTCGTTTCTTCACCATGCTAAGCAAACCGACAAACTTACAGATTGACGGGTTGGTAATGCCTCGGACCTGGACGAGCAGGGCACCCAAGAAAAGCAGACTCGCGCCCGTAGCAATGCAGAGCAGAGGGAAAGGGCTAAGTAGAAGCGCAGAGCATCAGCAATTGCTCAGAGATCACGCTTGCGGAAATTGTACTCACTTTGCAATCCTGCGGTGGTAGACAGGGAAACCAGGCTGGGACGAGTCAACATCGTGTCCTCCAGGAGTAATGGTTCGAGTGAGCTTGTGACCCTTGGAAGTCGTTACATGTTCGCCCGAGTTGGGGTCCTTCTCCAGACCAAATTGCTGCTTGAGCGTTGGGTGTTTGTAGGACATCTTTGTTTGCAATGGGAGATGGGAGAAGAGGGGAAAGGGCTTGGATGGAAAGGTCAAAGATGGTGGTGGTGGTGATGAGCAAACAGACGAAAGCAGGAGATGGAGCAGCGAGCCAAGCCGGTTAGATCCTGTGCCAGTCCGCTTGGACGGGACAAAGATGCGCGGCGGGGCGTGTTGTCTAGCCACCCATGTCCTGTGGGGTAAGCTGGGCAGATCCAAAACACAACAGAGCCGGGGGACGCGGAAACTAGTTTTGGGCTCAGTCGCCGTCACCATGCAAGTATCTGCACGCATTGAGGCTTTCGATCTCGGCACGCTCGGCCACGATTAGAGCGAATTCAATTACCGCCAGGATGGCCAAACTCAGTGAGGCCCATTATTGTGTCTCGCCTCTCACCAAGTATCGCGCAACAAAGAAAAGGTCACATGCTTATGCCAAGTGGCGCGAGAGTGGTAAGGATTGCCAGATCAGCGGAGAAGCCTTCATTTTCATTATTCTATATAGCGCGACATGGTCGTGATTACACGTCATTTTGGCTGCATTCGGGCTTGTAAATTGTTACCCCGCACCTTCCGTGCTGCTTTTCTCTCCGCGGCTCGGCAAGGCAAAGTAGCGTACATGTCAACACACTCCACCTATTTTCCAACTGCACTAGGCCTTCACGATTGCTGATCCGGAATTCAAGTGTCTACGGGCCCGGGCCCATGCAGTAAGACCTGTAGATCTGAGTATGCATCTTTACGCGCGCTGCATGTCGATGGTCGCCGAATTGTGTGTCAGGTTTCCCCCGCTTTTTCCGCCTTTGTTGTGGTGGTGGGAGGACTGCTTGGCTAAGTGATAGCCGAGGCCCGCCAAAACACGCCAGAGCGTGTGGGGGGGTAAAGTGGCCATCAGGATCCTATGGCCGGTGCTCAGTTCCCTGTATCGAGCGCCAGCTTCAGTCGACGCCCGTGACCGCCTGTTTCTCCTCACTCCTCCCATCACTATCCTCTTGACCATCATCTAATCCCTTTTTCCCTCCTCCATCCATCCCCCTAAGCACTCAAATCACAACAATGGCGGAAGTCACCAACGGAAACGGTGCTCAGCACCACGCAACAGATGTCGAGGGAGGCCACGTTACCAACGGCACCCATGAGCAGAACGGCGAGAAAGGCTTCCAGAAGGGCTTCCCCCATCAAGCTCCCCACTACAACGGCGGTGGACAGGGTGGACAGAATCTGAGCCGAACCTTGACGCCAGGTGGTCACTTTGCCGATGACGACCTCATTGCTATCGCCAGTTCGCACCGACGAATTGCCAACCCTCTTCCCCTTGGTGGTAAGTAAACACAAATGTAGGGCCCTGATACCTGAACGCGCTCGTACTAATTGATCCTCTTGTGCTCCTTAGTGTTCGGTTTCTCGACCACCACGCTCCTGCTTTCGTTGTTCAACGTTGGTGTTCGTGGCATTACCATTCCCAATGCTATCATTGGATTCGCACTTGCGTACGGTGGTCTTGGTCAATTCCTGGCCGGACTTTGGGAGTTTGCCTGTGGTAACACATTCGGTGCTACCGTATTCGTCTCTTTCGGCTGCTTCTGGTGGGGCTTCTCCATGATCCTGGTACGTAGTAAAATCGGCCTTGTGCACAAAAGAAAACAAAATTGACCGCGGCTCGTTTTCTCTACAGATCCCCTTCTTTGGCTTCAGCGGCACTTACAACGGCCAGCCTAACCTGTACAACGCTGCCTCTCCCTATGCCTCTCAGGAGACAAGTGCTATCGGACTCTTCCTGTGGGTTTGGTTCGGTATCACTACTATCTACCTCATTGCCTCTGCACGAGGTTCGGTTGCTCTCTTCAACTTGATCTTCTGGCTTTGGGTGACGTTCATCCTGCTCGGCTCTTTCTACTACTCTGGCAACGCTCATCTCCAGACCGCAGGTGGCGCTACCGGAATCATCACGGGCTTCTCGGGATACTATCTTGGCGTTGCTTCTTTCTTGTCGCCTACCAACTCGTACTTTACTCTGCCCGTCGTGCCTCTTGGCAAGAAGGACTAAGAAAGCTGCCCACATCAGCTACTCACCTTTCACTCCACCAGTCCTTTCCCTTGTATTCTCTCCCCCTTCTCGATCGGCTAGTTTCGCTTAACACTACACGCGCAGATGGCAACTCATTTGTGACACCCCTAATGTGATTTTCGACAATTTCAGTATGCATATGATGGTGAGCTAGCTACAAATACAGTGGTGAACAAGTGACAAAGGATCAGATCACGGTATTGGAGAGTTCAATGTGTCTGGGCAATTTGACGAACGTGTCGCATCCGTGACCGTAGAGGGAGACGAGGTCAAGCGCAGAATCGTTCTTCCAGTATTCTGCATAGATTCGAGCCATGGGCAGGCCGTAGCCAAGGCCGGCCAGGGTGCCTAGGCCGGAAGCGAGGCCCATTTTGCCCATCTCTGCCAAGGCGTCTCCACCTGTCCCACCTACGGCTTGCATTGCATAAGGACCGCCGCCCGAATCCTCCGCTTCTTGCATCTCGTCCTTCTCCCCAGACCCATCCGTGGCGGTGGTGAAGGCATAGCTGAAGACGTGAGGCAAATTCGAGGGTGAGATTCCGCCACCCTGGTCGCGGATACGCAGTGAGACATGGTTTGCGGACTGCGCGATGCTCACAATGACCGGTGGCATCGTATCACTATCTTGACCACGGCTCGAGCTGCGATAGCGTCCATTTGACTGCTGCTGTTGCTGACGCTTGAAAAAGTTCTCTGTAGTTGCGCGATAGGAGTTCTTGAGAAGCTCGGTCATGACGTATTCCAGATGAACAGGAACGCCAGTGTAGGTGACGTCGAGATCACCCTCGAGAACAAGATCAGGCGCAGAACCCAGTGTGCCTTCGCAAAGATCCTTGACAAAAGCAGCACACATACGCGTCATACGAGCGGGACTCAATTGAGTCTCGATGATTCCAACAGCCGTAGGAGAGCCATACTTGTGGTGTCCATCAGAGGCAGTACCTTCCGGAGGTAAATCTGGATCAAGTGGACTCTCGTGATGTTCATCCGTGTCCTTTTTATAGATGTTGTTGGAAGTGTTAGGATGAATATGGCCTAGATCTTGTGAAGTCGCTGATAGGGCAAGATGCTGTTCGGCGATCATGCGAATAGCGATCCGTGAGTGGATAGCTGCGTCCAAAAAGGCCGAGATCTGTTTGGCATCCATGTACTTGCGCGATTCTTGAAAGCCTCTCGCGAGCGTTGGAATGTTCTGAGCATGGGCGGATACGAGGTCCTCGATGACCGCGGTGAATTTGAGATTGTCCTCCTGGGTCTTGATAGGTCCAAACGTAGCTATCGTCTCAAAGCTCGAGGCATACAGGCGTGCGATCTTGGAAACGAAAGGGTTACTTCCGACGATAAAGGGAAGCGCACGGAAGCCGCCGACTCTTCTTGCAAGCCGAATGGGCAGCTCTCGCTGAGTGTGTTGAGCGGACAGCAGTAATTGATCTGGACGCAATGGCTGGCCAGGCTTGCTTCCCTGTGCCATTAACTGACGCAACGTTAGCGGCGCTGGCTGTAGCGACAAGTAGTGTGTCAAGAGGTCTGGCGATGCTCCGAAGGTGGAAAAGGGGGACGGATCAACGGTGCTGAAGGTGTCTGTTGCACCAAACGGTTCTGGGGGAGGATAATAGCGATGCTCGGACCATTTTGACGAGCACGACAATGCTCTCGCGCTACCACTGCTTCCACCATAGAGAGCTGACTTGCGACCTGGACTGAGCGCTATGCGCATCACCCGGATCGAAGACGACGCTGCTATGGACATTGTCGTCTGAGCACGGTCAGTGGTGTATGTCTGGTTTGTGCGCCATCGAAAAGTGACTCGGAATACTCGGAATTCGGGAGTCGGACATCCCATCTTCGACCGGAAGAGCGGAGAGGGCGGAGAGCGTCGATACCTTCCTTCCAGTGCGCATTGGTAGTTGGTAACGCAAGTCATGTCCCAGAGCAAGCACCAGAGCTACTCGTTTCTGCCTCTGGAGGCAGTTGCTACTTCCGAGACTAAGACTTCGACTCACTACAAAGCTTTCAGACGAACACCGCGAGCACCGCCAGACACTGTGCCGGACTCTGAACCAGAGTTGTCCGACGACGATGCACCTCCGCAACCCTCGACAGAAGCATTGAAAGAAGCCGAAGAGTTCCGCATAGGCGATGTCATCTATCTTCCGTCATCGTATCAGGCGCCACTGGTTGGTGTGCTCACGCATCTTTGGACGGATCAGGATGATAACGACGAAAAGATCTTTGGCGTATGTCGTTTACTACATTGGCCAGAATGGATGTCGACAATGGCAAAGAAGCGCATGGCAGGGATCACCAACCGACATGAAATCTACTATACCCACAAGGCTTCCGGAGGTCGCCGTCAGACAAAGACGAGCACCAGGACTGGGCCAACCAACGATACTTTTGAGGCTGGGCCCTCACTGCACGACTACTCCTTTGGGGTCGAAGAAGTCATCGCCAAAGTCAACATCCATTCAAACCAGACTGCATGCATGCAAGCGATAAAGAGTGCTGGTGAAAGCAGCACAATAACGCAGAACGGAAGTGCAAAGAAAAAGCCACCCATGTCAACAACGCATACATCACACAAGAACAAGTCGTATCCTCTTCACCTCTTTTGCGAACGGGCCGTGGACCCCAACAGAGAGCTGTTCTGGAGAATTGACTGGTCCAAGCTGGTGACCAAGGGTGTTCAGGGCGCAGGATGGGACCTGAAAGATGATTCGTCCGACATTTCTACTTCGATAGGCCAAGGCGTCAAGGATCTCGTGGAGCAGGCCGAACAAGGCACGCCGTCGTCCTCATCAGCTCAAACTTCTCTTCAGTCGGACCGCAGAGCTCGTTCGACTTCCATCCTTGAGGCAGACGAGGCAGGTCAAGTGCCGAAGCGTAAGCCGGGCCGACCCCGAGCCTCAGAGCACCTGTCTGCTGGTATCGCTCCCACTAAACGCAAGTACAATCGTCGGCCCAACGCTTTTCATTCAGACTCAGAGGTGGCATCGGATGACTCTTTCCAGAGCGGAGACGAATTCCAGGTCGAGGACAACTTGCTTGTCAAACCAAAGCTGCTTGACACGCCCGATTCTTCGGACAACGAAGGCAGTCAGTACAGCATTTCAAGAGACGGTGGTAGCGATGACGATTTCGAACCCAGAATTCCTAACACGCCCTCAAAGCGACGTCTACTGCCCACAGAGGGCTTTCCCATGACGCCTACCAAGCGTCGACTCCTCGACACGTCACAGAGTGGGGGCGTCCTGGCGAGTCCAGCGAAAGCGCAAGTCACTCCCCGTTCGAAGGCGAGATTGATGGGAATCAAGGCACGCAGTTTGCCACACCCGTCCTTGCCTGCTCGCCCAACGCAATTGTCCCTAATGTCTCAAGATCAAGTCAAGACGCTAACGCCTTACCAACGAGCTAAACGGCTGCTGCACGTTGGTGCAACGCCGGATCATCTGCCATGCCGAGAGGACCAGTACGAAGAAATCATGGCTTGCGTCGAAGATGCAGTGGAAGAGGGCATCGGCGGCTGTGTATATGTCTCTGGCGTGCCCGGAACCGGAAAGACAGCGACAGTACGCGAGGTAATTCGCGCACTTACCCTCCGTGCAGAACAGAATCAGATGAATCCCTTCTCTTTTGTCGAAATCAATGGCATCAAGATGGCAGATGCGTCTCAGGCGTATACCTTGCTCTGGTCAGCCATCAGCGGTGGACAGCGTCGTGCGCCCAAAACAGCTCTCGCACATCTCTCATCCCACTTTGCTCGAGTAGGTGCCACCTTCTCCGGAGCTGCAGGCGGTAGGGGAAGAACCAACGGTGGCGCAGGAGTAGGTGCCGGTCCAGGCAGAGCTGCGACTGTGGTCCTGATGGACGAACTGGATCAGCTTGTCACTGCGCGTCAAGACGTCATGTACAACATGTTCAATTGGCCAAATACCCGTGGCTCGCGCTTAGTCGTCATTGCGGTCGCAAACACCATGGACCTGCCCGAGCGAACCTTGAATGCCAAAGTCGCCAGTCGACTCGGCATGACACGCATTACCTTTATGCCTTACACTGATCGTCAGCTTGTCGAGATCGTCAAGTCACGACTCGGCATTGCGACTGCAGGGGAAGAGGGAACTGTGTCGCAGACAGATGCAGTGACGCAAGGGTGCGAAAACGTTATGAGCCTCGACGCTATCATCTATGTTTCGAAGCGTGTTTCCAACGTTTCAGGTGATGCACGACGTATGCTGGACGTCTGTAGACGAGCCATTGAGCTGGTGGAAGCACGCTCTTCAATGTCAACAGCGCCTTCCAAACCCGTGTCGATTTTGGACATGCGCTCAGTACTAGATTCAATGGTCAAGAGTGGCAAAGTGTCACACATCCTTTCCCTACCTCTACACGCCAAAATCCTGCTTTTGAGTCTACTCAGCTGTCTTCGACGCTCTGGACTCGCCGAGGCAAACCTGAGCGACGTCACAGCACATCATGCTGCAGTATCGCGAATGTACGCCATCAGAGCGCCTCTTACTGAAAGCTCCAGTCAGGGAACAAGTGAGTGGGACAGTGTCTCGCTCAACGCCCCTCTGTCTGCCCTTTGCAGTCTGGGCTTGATCATCTGTGTCGGACAGGGCGCAGGCACAGGCAGAGCGGCTGGCTTTGCTCGACTCATGCTTGCATGCCAAGAAGACGAGGTCCGACTAGCGTTCGAGCACGATCCCGACGAACGATTGCGCAAGATGCTCTGACCTTCGCACACAACACCTTTCCGCTCGTTATACGTAATGCCATGCTATACTTGATAATGGCTAAGGGCAATGCATTGTTGTGCTAGGCCTCGTCTGCTTGATCGTGGAATCGACTTTGACGGTTCCGTAAGAGACAATAATCACCATAGAGATTGGCGCTGCCTGGCCAGGACTTGGGCAGCCAGAAGGCTCGATGGAGAGCAGCGGACATTTGAGCAGCACTTCTCGCAACAACTGAGTCCCGTGGGTCTTTTGTCGGACGGCTGTATTCGGCGTCGAGGAAAGGCTGACAGAAGACGCGATGGAAGCGGTCTGAATCGACAGCGTAGCGCGGCTCGTGACGCGGCTCATGGTCTGCAAGATTGCGGTGCGGATAATCGAGGTCGATGAGATAGTCACAAGACGCTAAGTCAACGTATCGGTCGTGTTCCTCTCGGTTAACATCGTTGAATCCTGGCTGTAGTGCGCGTGTGATGTGGGACCATGGCCAAGCTATTTTGCCCAACATCGCGTCGAGCGAGGATGCAACAGGTTCATGAGGCTGCTGCAAGGGCGAGGTGGCATGCATATCGAAATGTTTGGGCAAAATGCCTGAGAAATCGCTCTTGATCCATTCAACCTGAACGCCAGCCGGCACGAGGAAATGTGTCGGAAAGCGGTGCCACTCTTTCCCATAGCACAGCCTGATAGGCTCCTGCAACTCAGTCGTCAGCGGCGTCAGATCAATCGAGAGAACAAGACTAATCCCGGCGTTCTCGGCACCGTAACCGCGATCGTTGTGATCCTTCTCCGCTTCTGTAGCAACTGGAGAGAGACCTTTTGCGATACGTGCCTGAATCGCCGGGCTGAGAGTGTGAGGAAAATGCTGAGCAACCACTCTGGGCAGCTCGTAACCCTCGAAATGGAAGAGAACATCAAAGGGAGCATGGTAGTGGGCTAATTGCCCGACCGTGCGCAATACGCCTAGCAAGATACCCACTGAGAGTAATGTAGCTGTCAAAGTAGTAAACAAAGTTGACTTGGATGCCTGTGTTACGCAACGTAGAGTCAGCTATCTGGGCGAGGGAGCAACGGGAGAGAAGTATACGTACTCTGTAGGGAGACTTGGTGACCTTGACGAAAGTGACTTCGGCGAGCGAGCGCAGGAGATATACCGACACTGCAGCGTTCAAGCAAAGCAGCGGGTAAGCAGGGTACATGAATCTCTCTTCCTTGTGCGCTTGAACGCTCAGGACTCCCAACCACAGGTAGAACGGGATGAGACGGAGCACGGCGAGGGTAAACAGCCTGGACGGGTGCGAAGCGTGGGCATGACCCTTGTCAGATTTGCTCGGTTGATTGAGAGGCCTCTGAAATCTTCTTGGATCAATGACGGCAGTAAGTACGAGCAGGGGCAAGGACAACAGTGCGAGAACGGAAAAGATGTTGAAGTTGAGGGCCAAGTTGACAAAGTAGAAGGAAAATGGTTCGGTACCGTACAGCTGCGGACCAGCTCCGCGCGAGCGAGACAACAGGTTGTATAGAATCGTGTTGAGAGGTACGAATGTCGACTTGCCGTACGCCAGCGTGTCGATACCAAAAATGGGCACTGCAATTGTGGCAGCGACGCAGGCAGCGCCAATGGCGCTCGACCACCTTGCGATGGCCCATTGGCGGGTGCGCATAGGTGCAACCACATCATCCGCCTTGACAAAGAGATGCTCGATCACAAAGGGAACCGCAAGTACGAGCGCATACGGCCAACCAAGCAAAGCGCCCGTTGCAAAAGCGAGAGCTGCACCTAGCAGACGGTAAGGCTGAAATGGTCGCTGGGTGGGCACACTGAGGGTCGAAGGATCCGATGCTGTCAGACGAGTCGGATAAAGCCAGAAAGAGTAGGCCAGAGTTGTGGCATGCATGACAAAGGAAGAGGGGAGAAGCGCGGTTGACGCATCAAACATACCTGCGCTGCAGGCGAGTGCGACAAGACAGTACCGACCCACTCGAGCACTAAATGTGTCTGCCACAGCTTTGTAAAACCGAGCTTCTACCATGGTCGAGATGAAGGCAAGAAGCAAGCGGACCGCGAAGAACACTTGACGCTTTCCGACACCCAGAAAGACAAGAGTCCGTGTCAATGGCGCATATTGGACCACGTATGCCCATGATCGAATGGCAAATTCAGGCGAATACTCCCACGTCTGAAATGGCGCTGCCGAAGTCTTGGTCGAGAAGGTGAGCAGATGAAGAGGTTCCCAATACCCGAACGACTCGTCACAGTCGTTGATAGTGGAGTACATGGCGGAAGAGACGCGAATCATGATGAGAAAGCGAAAAGCAGCCGACATGGATGGTGACCAGGCCGGTTTCTGATGGGCGCGAGTGTGGTCCTGCAGCAGCGCATTGCGTCTCGAATTGAGCGCAGCAGCTGATGCAGCATCCTTACTGGCGGTTGCCTTTGCAAAAGCTGCATCTCCTGGCCTCTGAAAGCGAAGTCCCTGGTTGGACGCCATGCTGCTGCTTGGTGTAGAAGGTTGCTACGTCCATGCACAATCTGACGTTTTCTTCTTACCCGACTCGGATCCGACTCCCGATAAAGCACGCACCCTTTCTAACCTGCACTTGCATGTTGCAACACACGCACACGCAACCTGAATTGCAGGAACTGACATGTTTATTGGCCAAAGACCTTGTCTAGGCTGGACAGGAGTCGCTGCTGGAAGATGCCCTGTACAAATTCGCCATCTTGAGTGAACCACTCGCCTGCATCAAGGAGACATTCAATTTCTCCTTCTCACGACCTTAGTTTCTCTAGACTTACCCATGTGGCCAAGCGTCAGTGTGTGCTTCTTTTGTGACAGCAAGGTCTTGCCTTTGTTGCTCTTGCGTGCATAGTCGATATGCAGCGTGTAGACTGGAGGCGTGAGCATCGGCTTCCCTTCGGCCGTCTTTTGTCCTTTGCGGGTCGCTTTGGGCAATGGAGGCGAGGCAATGATAAGGCTTTCGGTTTCAATCTGTGAGGATCAGAGTGTAGTCTTATGAGATTCCATGCTCAGAAACATGCACGACAGCTTACTTACCCGGTTGGACACCGTTTTTCGAGTCCCAGAGAAGATGTTGTGGCCTTGTAGATACCCATCGACCAGCTGTATTGACGACAAAACCGCGTAGCTGAGAGCGAGCAAGTGAAGTTGTTGAGTATTCCGCAACAAAGACGTTACATGTTGTTGAACTTACATGACAACGGCGATTGCGCAACCCTTTTTGTTGTTCTTCCACTCCTTCTCAACAAAGTAGGACCAGATCGAGGTTCCGATCATGATTGCAGCGGCCAAAAAGCCGAGTGCCAGCCTCAGATCAGTGTGAAAATGGCTTGTCTTGAACGATGCCAGCTCCTGACCAGTGCCAGACTTTCCAGACAAGATCTGTGTTGATCAAGATTCATGTCAGTCCGACCATACTCAGGAGCAGACGTGTACCAACTTACCTTTTCAACAGCCTCGTCGCATGTGCTCTTGAGTTCCGTGAGGTTTGTGTTGTCCACAAAGAGTGGCTTAGGCGGGTCTTCGGCCATCGTGCTGGTCATGGCGCGAGAGCAAAGGGGCCAACGAAGAGAGAGGAGAAGATGTTGGCCGACTTCATTTGACACGACGTGGAACTGCTTGTTAGACTATCTTTGTTCCCATTTTTCGCTTGGTGAAATTTTCATTGCGTGGACCAGGCTTCTTCCATCTCTTCCACCAAACCCACACCAGCGATCTCTAACTCAGCTCGCACCTCTGATATTGCCCATCATGCGTAAGTCATAACAGAACAGGCCTTGCACAGGATGTAGTGCTAATCTGAGTCCCTCATCTTCATCGAATAGCGCCTAAAAAAGGTACCAAAATGTCGCTCAACGATTTCCTTGCTGATGCAAGCCAGGGCAAGACTTCGTGGGCCGACGAGATGGACGATCTGCCCATGCCTGCCCCTCGTGATTCGTACAGACGCACAGGCGGGGACTCTCTTGCCAATGCGCCCGACCGCGGATTCGATCGACAAGCGTACCCGCCTAGAGATGAACTGCCGCTACCTGACAAGCCACCGTACACCG
Organism: Farysia itapuensis; assembly: GCA_023212645.1. Lineage (NCBI taxonomy): Eukaryota > Fungi > Basidiomycota > Ustilaginomycetes > Ustilaginales > Ustilaginaceae > Farysia > Farysia itapuensis. The sequence goes on along the minus strand of JALBYC010000004.1, from coordinate 813,932 downwards.
CTTTTGTCGGCAACCTCGCCTTTGATGTCATGGAGTCTGACATTGAGCAGTTCTTCGCCCCTGCCAATGTCGTCAGTGTTCGTATTGTCTCTGGACACGACGGCAAGCCCAAGGGATTCGGCTACATTGAGTTCCAGTCCCTCGACGATCTCAAGAACGCTCTCAACCGCTCTGGCAGTCAGATGGTCAACCGCACAGTCCGCGTCAGTGTTGCTGAACCGCCCAAGAGCGCTTTTGGTGGAGGTGGAGGAGGAGACCGCTCCATGATGTTTGACAGCAAAGCCGATGACGCCTCTCAGTGGCGACGATCTGCTCCCTTGCCACCCTCGGAGCCTCGAGGAGGCTTTGGAGCACGACCTGAGCGTACGCAGCGGACATTTGACAGTGGTCCCGGATTTGATGCCATGGATGTGAACGGCGGTGTTCGCAGTGGTTTTGGTGCCAAGTTCCAGGCCGCCCCACCTGCTTCTGCCCGTCCCCCTCCCCGTGATATGGCACCGCTGGAGCCCAGTCTCGGTGACCAAGCTTCTCAGTGGAGAACCGGCAAGCCTGTCGAAGCTCGATCGCCCGCTCTCTCTCGCCCTGACGCACCCAACTCGGACTCGCGCAGGCCATCGTACCGCAAATTCAACGACGCCAACGAAGTCGATGAAAGGTTCGCTTCGCAGGAACGTATGGGCTTTGGCTCCAAGTTCAACCCAGACCAAACGCCTCCCGACACTCCCGGAAACACTCGCAGAAGCTTTGGCCTGGGCTCTGCAGACCGTCGCACCAGTGGCACACAAGCATCTGCTGGCGCCGCGCCGCCGTCGGCCGTTGCAGAAACACAAGAAAATTGGCGGTCGGCCAAAAAGCCTATCACTCCTAGCGGGTCACCTGGACCTGTGCCTGTCTCTGCTGAGCGCAAGAGACTTGAGCTCAAGCCGCGCAGTGCTGAGCCATCTGCCACCGCCAGTGGCACTGCAGCTTCCCCCACAGCTGCGACGTCCTCGGCTAAACCAAGTCCGTTCGGCAACGCTAAGCCGGTAGACGCGAGCGAGAGGGAGAAAGAGATCGAGCAAAAGCTCTCGCAAAAGGAAAAGGAGAGACAAGAGGAGCTCAAGGCAAAGAAGGAGAAGATCAAGGCAGAAAAGGCTGCTGCCGCGGCTGCCTCGCCGACACAAGGCAAGGCGGAGAAGAAAGAGCGCGCACCAAACGCTAGGAAAGCATCGGCTTCCGTCCCTGTCGAGACGCCAGCAGGAGACGCTGCCGTAGCCAAGGACACAGAATCACCAAAGCCTGCTGCTGCTGCCAAGGCAGTCTCACCACGTCCTGCTCCGACAGGTGCTTGGGGTGGTGGACGAAAGCCTTCGGGCGCGCTCAACGCCGACGGATCTATTGCCACGCCAGAGACAAACGGCACTTCAGAAGAGCACCAAGCCGACCAAGTGGCCGACAAGCTGCAGGGAACCAACCTCGAAGCTTGATACGTCCCACCACAGCTCAAATGAAAACTCAGCACCTCTGTCATCAGTCCACGGTCTTGACCGCTCGATGACTGCAGCGTTCTGACGGATACCCTCGCTACCGCTCCCGTACATGCCTTTGTGTCCTAACCCCTGTTCAAGTGATGTCTCGTTGTTCCTTTTCTGTACAAAATGCGAAACAATTTTCCAACACTTACGCTGGTAGCTGATAGAATTGGTACATTGTGATTGTGTGGTATGAGACTTTATTGCATGGTTGTGTTCCACGATTGACCGGCGGCGATGAGTTTTCGGACGGCTTCTTGGCAGAATACGAGCCCTAGTTCGGTCGAACAGATGCCTGCCGGTCCACCTTTGTCGCCACCGCCAGAACGTCTCTTGCGATCGCCAACACGCCACCATCCGACCAAGCTCGATGCGTCTTTGGCAGGCAGCACCAACGACTTGCGCTGTTCATCGGCAAAGCCATCTACGTCGGCGTGGATCTTCCAAAAGCTGGAAAGCACGGCTACTGGACGCTTGGCGAGCAGATCGTGGTAGGTCTGGGTTCTGTTCTGCAGTAGGACATAGTTGCGGCTCTGCTTGCCAGAATTTGCATCCCGTCTTTCGAGCCAGGAGGACATCATGAGTCGAGCATTAGACCCTCCGGCGCTTTTGAGGCGCCATCCACCGCCTCCCAGATCGCCAGCGACAGCGCTACCTCTCTGTCCAGGCGCCAAGATCCGGTCTACCACTGTCCGGCCACGTAATAGCCCAACCAGGCGCGCTACACCCATGGGCTCGGCAAGTACGGGTAGCAGGTCGTACCAAAGAGAACCCCACAGGCCGTGGTAGTTGGCCATGTAGCCCGCACGGATAGTGTCCCTGACTTTGTCAGTGTACCAGGATGCAGACGTCTCGGCATCAACGTGGAGGAATGAATGCACGAGCTTGGGATGCTGGACAGCGAACTCCTGGCCGAAAAGATGGCCATATCCGGTTGACACAATCATGAATTGCCCTAGAGCATCGCTGTTGTTGCCGCCTTTGAGCCCTTCGAGTCCATGCAGTTCCGCGTTCTCGACGAGAGCGTGATATAACGCTTCTGTCTGTAGCTTGATTGAGATGGGCTGATAGACAAAGTCAAAGTGTCCGTATCCGATCCGGTCCCAGAAACAAACGCGGTCGAGGGCCAAATGTCCATCGTCTCCATCTTTTCGCGGCAGGTTGGATTTGCTGACCATATCGCGGAGAAATTGAGCGCCGATGACGCCGGAAACGTCACGATCTGTCATGACGAGAGCAGTGGGTCCGCGCTTGCGGTTCTTCTTGAGATTGTGGGGCTGTTCTGGTGCGCTTTCGCAGGCGAGATGCAGACGGAAGGAGACCGGGTAAGGATTGGTATTGGGAGGATCCTGAGGATAGACGGGATTCTTGGTGAGAGCACGCGGATGCACCAAGGTGAGGTTGCCGAGTGGCTTGAAAGCCGAATCAGCAGCATCTACGGTTAGGTCAAAGGTGATTAGCAAAGAGGCCGCGGCAACAAGCAGACCTCCGATGATGGCCCATACTAGCTTGAAGCGTCGAGTCCATTTTGCCTGTGCTCTTGACAGAGGCACTTGAGCAACAATAGGAGCTCCTACATTCGGATTGACGGTGAAGTGAATGAACTGCTTCTGCAAATGCTGAGACGAGGCAAATGCCCACAGTGCCGAGCATAGGGTGATGCCGACCGACAAGAAGCCAAGATAGGAATGAGTGGTCCTGAATTCGGGCACCGCTCCCAGAAGAACCACATCGACTGCCGAGAAAAAAAGGACAAATAGGTGAAAGATGTTTGTGGCCCGTGAAGCCAGCTCGAAGAAGAGCAGACCGGGCGCCAAGATGGATGCCGAGATCACGCTGAACCAAAATGGAAGCACGGCAGGCGACCTATGCGGAGGTAGAAGTAGTGGAATGGGCTGGAAGAAGTTCATGCCAAGCAAGATTAGCATGATCGTCACCAGAAAGAGTAAGAAGATGCCGAAGAAGAAGTAGACACGGAGCGTAACGGTGAGGTAGGGAGAACTGTTGTGCGTGTGTGCCGGTGGTGGTGCTCCAGCTTCTGGAACAGATTGATAGTCCTGCACTGGCCGAGACTCTCCTCCCAAAAGTGGCTGTCGCTCCTCATCTCGGACCTTGCGCGAAGGCGCAGGGCTGCCGGATGCCATTGTAAGTATGTGTATGGAGAGGTTACAAGCACCGATGTCCAGAGATTTATTTTAGGACTTGGCCCTTTGGACCCAAAGTGGAGGACACTGACAGATCCGTCCTGCGTCGCGCGGTCATGCAAACGTGCCGGATGAGCCGTGCATGCATGCATTTTGGAAATGACCCAATTTTCTGCACGGCTCTGGTTCCCATTCATTGCTTCCATCGGGGGGACCTTCCGATCTCAGCCCACCTGCGCTACGATTGCACCGTTCCAGCACTGTCTCCTGACCCACATGCTTGCATCGAAGCAAGCTTGCTCATTCCAGTCTCAAACATGGGCGGCGGCAGCAACGACGGTGGTGGCAGTGCGGGTACGCTGTTCGGCATGCCGCTAAAGCAGGCATCGTTGGCGATTCTCACCATTCAGAACACAGCACTTGGCGTTGTGATGCATCACAGTCGGGTCTCTGCACCGGTCGGAAGAGCTTACTTTTTTCCCACGGCTGTTCTCCTGACGGAACTGCTCAAGTGCGTGATCTCAATACTGATCGCAGCAGTCTCGATTGAGCCACCATCACGTTCCCTGCCGACAACAACGTCTCGTGACGACCGAGAGACACACATCACACGCTCCAAATTGCAGCTTGTTCTGCAGGAGATCACGTCGGCCGACTACTGGAAGCTCTCGATTCCTGCCTTTTTGTATGTCTTGCAGAACAACTTGCAGTATGTCGCCGTATCGAATCTGGAACCACCAGTGTTCATCTGCGCGTACCAGCTCAAGATTCTCACGACTGCCTTTTTCACCATTGTGCTGCTGCGGAAGAAGATTGGGCTTTGGCAATGGCTCAGTCTTGCGATGCTCGCTGTTGGCGTAGCCATTGTGCAGATTCAAAGCAAGTCAGTGTCGGGCCTCGTGCCGTTCGAGGTGCGAACACATGGCTACGGTCATGTGTCGGCAGGCCCGGTGGCCGATCTGCCTCCACCGCCACCTCCGCCACCCTTTGATTCACACAGAGCGCCCCCACCCGAGAGGATACCGCTTCTGGGCTCCTTTCTCGGAGACGCCGACCAGAAAGACCGCGCACATCTGCCACCCTCGTCGCCTTCCTTTGAAGGTGCTCGCATTTCAATGAGCATGGAAGAAAGTGCCAAGGCTGAACAGCCAATGCAGCCCTTCACTGGCTTCATTGCCGTCATCGCCGCCTGCTTCACCTCCGGACTCGCGGGTGTGTACTTTGAGATGGTTCTCAAGACTTCGTCTGCCAATCTTTGGACTCGCAATGTGCAATTGTCAGCATGGTCGCTCTTTCCCGCCGCTCTTCCAGTCCTCCTGGAAATGCTTCGTCATGGCGCAACAGCTCCTTTCCTCCATTTCGGCCTCAGCGCATGGGCAACAGTCTTTTTGCAAGTCTCTGGAGGTCTCGCCGTAGCTCTTGTGATCAAACACGCCGACAATATCCTGAAGGGTTTCGCCGTCAGCTTCAGCATTATTCTTAGCTTTGGCATCAGCGTGGCCTTCTTCAGCTTTCCTATCACTGTCCCTTTTGCACTTGGGGCTGGTCTTGTCATCCTCAGTACGCTATCTTATTCTCGGGGCTCATTCAAAGGAATTCAAAAATTCTTCGACGCGTTGCCGATGACGCGCGACTCTCACCAATCGTCGCCGATGCTCACGCACCGCGGTAAAAGAAGGACGCTCAAGGACTAAGTAGCCCGACACACCTCTCCCTCCCTATAGACTATCCGTACTTCTGGTATGCTCCTTGCATTCTTTACACAGCAATACCCAAATTCATTCGCAACACACTCTCACAGCTGCAATGGACTGCTCATGTGTTGCATTGAGCGTTTGGATCATGAAGGCGGCGGAGCCGAATAGCCACCAGCAAACGCTGGTGGAGCTCCGTAGCCAGGTGGTGGTACTGATAGTGGTGGTCTGCTTGTCATTGACGGCGGTGGGCCGTTGTATAGTCCTGCGATCGGGGGAGGAGGCACCGAGTAAGGCCCGCCCGGTGGAGGCACGCCAAATGCAGGTATGGGCGTTTTGCCGCTCATCAAGGCCTTGTGTGCCTCGAGCTGAATACGCAGCTGCTCCTTGGTCAACACCAGCTTCTCGATCCTCGGTCTCTTGTTCTGGAGCCTGAGAGAGCCATCAGCCCGTTGTGCGGCCCGCTTCGACCTCCACTCTTCCATGTCCTTCTCGGGAATACCAGCCATGCCGTAGATCTCAAAGTCAAACGTGTCTCTTCCCGGCAGCGTGTTTTCGATCCTAGGGAAGCAAGGAAGTCAGCTTCCCGTGAGAGGTCCCAGCAATACCTTCTCCCTTCTTGACACTCACCTGTCGGGTTCTGCTTTGTGCACTTGCGTCAGATGCACCGCCAGGCCGCCTGCGGTGTTGAGTCGTCGCGGACACTGTGGACATCGATAGTGCTTGGATTTCTGGTGCTGCAGAAGCACTGTTGAGCAAGAGAGGCTCTGTCAGTAGGGCCCGTATCCTGTGACTGGCCTGTAAGCTCGACTAACCTCTTTCATCTTCAAACTCTCGACTGTTGTTCCAAACCGAAGAAACCGTCAGGTTCATTGTGCCGCTAGCTGAATTTGCACATAGACTTACTCGCAGTACCAACACCATGCCTCTAGCTGCGGCGCTTTGCTCTTCTTCTTGGTCATGGCAGCGTTGTGTCGTGTGGTATGAATCTTCGAGGGTCCAACGACTCTCCAATCTGATCTTGAAAATAGAAGGTGTGATTACGTAAGCATTCAACCCACTTCAGCTTGACTGACCCCACACACCCTCGATTCGTCCTAGCGGTGTAAGCAGCTACCTTACCTCTAACCCCGTTGAACTTCTCGATCAGATCTCAATTCGACCGACTATTTGTGCGAACAAGCCAATCTTCCGACTTTTCCGCTGTGCCATTCGATGGTAATGATTAGGAAGGGTTGCGAAGTCTCTGCTTCTGTTAATACTCTCTTCGAGACTGCAATGCTTTCGGACAGTATCTCTGCTTGTGGCTTTACTGTATACTGCCCAAAATTAGAAGCACACAGAAGGCGAGCTTTGAACAAGTAAACTTTTAGAAACTTTATACTCCGAGCTTGTGCTTGTCGAGCTTCCCTTTCGACCTTGACTGTCCCAGCACGCTCTCTTGCTTTCAGCGGTAGCGTGATCATATCTGACCAGTGGCGGAAAGGGGAACACATAAGGAAGCTCTGTCACACCCTTAGCAAACATCTCTGATCAGGGTGTTTTCTTTGGGCGTCGGTATAACGAAGTAAAGTCGCTCGCCTCCAGGCCTTTGCGTCCATCTTTCAACCACCTATACGTGTGCACTATCTGCTTGATCATCAGGTCCAATAGCGCTCAAACACGAACAGCTGTCTTCCAAAGTAAGCTCGTTACATGTTCTCGGCCGCTTGTTCGCTTTGAGCACTCAGAGTGTACCCAATTGCTCAGGTCCGTAAAAAGGCTCAGACATGCTTCAACTTTCTCAGTGACCTAGGGAGACCTAGGTTTTCGATATGCTGGTCTGCGTGCTAGCTGCTTCCTTCAGAGAGGAAGGACTTTGTCGCAACTCCAACAAAGATGGTGCCAGCTGTCATCTTCTGCCGAACTTGTAGCATACACCGGGCGACACAGCGGTCTAAGGTGCTTCAGCTCCTTTTTTGGGTATGTGATTCCTTCTTAGGTCAGCACCTCCATCAATTTTCTCTCCGGACTGACATATCCAGTTCAGCAAATGCTTCTCTAGCTGTCCGTACCAATCTGCCTCTATCAGTCCCCTACCTTTGGCGATCAAAACCAGCGACCGTATCGAGCCCTTATTTGTCGACCCTATCCTAACATCCAAAGACCTCTGTGACCTATCCTTCCGCCAGAAGGCTCTGTCCATGTCCAAACTTTGCGACAAGGCCCGCAAAGCACATGCTAGCGAAGGTGCACACGGACTGCTCACGTACAGATGTACCTGATGGATGCAATCGACGAAGCGAGAGCGAACAGACATTTGTCAAGAGCCATTCTCACAGGGAAGCTACGGCCCCTCTTCTCGTGAAGTGTGCCAAAGAGAGAGGTGACAAATCAAGGAACGCTCTACAATCAAATCCGTGGATAGCACGTTGGTCTTTGGTCGGCATGGTGTGTCATCCGACTCACTGCGCTTAAATACTGCCGTACGAGCCTCAAAGCACCTCGCAACTCGAATGTGTTGAGCAAGGCCTTTTCGATCCTGGACGAGGTAGACCCCAATAGACTTGTGAGCCCAGGAACAGTCTCGGACCAGTGTCTTGCAAGTCTAGTCTCGGTCGGTCAAGGAGCCAATGCGAACCTCTTCGTCAGCCACATACGTGGTGGAATTGTCGTTGAACAGTATCATGCACAGGCTCGGCAGGGAGAGCCGGCGGACGTTTGGAAGTCGGAATTCCCTGGCTGATAGCGGGCAGCTGCAGTCTTTATCACGCTAGGACTATATAAGAAGCTCAACGACCCCAAGGACTGCAGTCAGCCCGGTACGGGCAATGTCAGACGTAATGGTGACAAATTTCATCATATAGACCCAACTCGTCCGCCGCTTCAACTCCGCTTCCTCCATATAACAAGCTGGCGTACTCGACATGCATAGCGACGCGCGTAGCCAAACTCCGTGGATCCCTGCTGTTTCAGCCAACAACTAATGAAACGTACATAGCAGGTCAGTCCCAGCCCCATCATCCCAAGCTCAAGGTTGTCACAAGCTTCTCTCCAGTTGACCACCTCGCCCTTTTCCATGCCCTCCCTGAACGATGCATGAGCTTCTTTCAGAACTACTTTCCATTGCTCACGTCCTGCTATCCCTCGTCCGTCTCCCGCCTGTCCCTCCTGATACATAGGTAAGTCGACGACATGCAGCCGGAACCTCGAAGCCAGCAGCTAAGATGACTGTTTATCGAGGCACAGACCGGGAACCAAGGCGCGTGCTCTGTAGCAGGCGCCCCAATACTGCGCTGAACAGGTGTCGACCACTGAAGGCTCGTCAACTCTTCCCTGTCATAAAAGGAGCTAGTTCTGCATCTCTCTCCCACGCAGAACCACTCCGCATCGAATTCGTCGCTTATACCGAACCAATCACGCTGACAATCGCGTTGGCTATGCCGCCGTCTTTCCTCAAAAAGTCTCGTCATGCGGGCCTAGTCGCCGAGGATCTGATGCCCAAAGTCTTCTACATTTACGTCGTCAATAAGGTTACGATCGAGTGGCCCGGGCCTAAGAAATACTATCAAATGGTGTCAGCAGCTAACGAGCAAGCAGAGACTGAGAAAAGGTGGCCCACGCCAGGAGGCGGTTGGGAATCTTTATCTCGGGCCTCTCCCAAATAATCTAACCTCTTGCTGGTCTGAGCAAGCGCTCGACGCCTGTAAATTATTAGTACAACGGACACTTGGCCCTCTAAACCACAGCCGGGTATTTTTGAGCCAGCTGTTCGGACCGTGTATAACCTCCTTTGTCACGCTTCCAAGGCAGTCCCGCCAGATCTGGGCCGCCCACGATCATCATCAGGCCTCCACTTTTTATCAGAACCCAAACTGCGCAACGACGTACCTACACGGTGGGGCACCCTCGTACGCAAGACGAGAAGGCCACTGCGGCCTTATTTTTGGCGCAAATCGCAAAACGAATCTGCGAAACGCGATTGCTCCGCCGTCTGAGCTTAGCGCGGCAAGCGAAGGTCATGAGCAATAACTTATGACCGTCGAGCACCTTGCCACGGCGACAGAAGAGAGAATCATAAGGCCGTCTTGGTGCAAAAAGTCAAATGGTGCCTGCGGGTATACTGGGCCGGGCCTGGCGAAGCTGGCGGTGCTGCAGGCTGTCTGAAACTCGGTTCCCGAGCCCTCAAAGCGCGTGTGAATAGCGTCGAAAGCCAGCGTTGCGAGCCAGGGTCGAGAGCTGGCATAGTCGCTCTTGTATGCACCAAGCCAAGCTGAAGACTGGCAGCCTAGCAAAGCTGGCGGTCCTGCAACCTGTCTGGAACTCGTTTCCTGAGCGTCCAGAGTGTGTCTGAACAGCGTCGAGAGCCAGCGTTGAGAGCTGGTTGCTCTCGTATGCACCAATCTAAGCAGGTGACTGCCACCTGGTGTCAGCTATAGTAAAAGCGACCCGTGGTCTTCTAAACCGCGGCCAGGTGTCGTTCTTCCAGCTAGTCAGACCGCATCAAGCCTTGTTGGCCACGCTTCCGAGCCAGTCCCACCGCATCCGGATCGCTGGGCATCGTCAGCTATAGCAGAAGCGACCCGTGGTCCTCGAAAACACAGCCAGCTGTGCTTCTTCCAGCTCTTCGGACCGCACACAGCCTTGTCGGTCACACTTCCGAGGCAATCCGGCCACATGCAGATGGCTGGGATCGTCAGATAAGGCCCAGCATCATCAGCTATAGTAGAAGGTACACTCGGCCATCTAAATCGCAGCCAGGTATTTTTTGACCAGCTCTTCGGACCGCATATAGCCTCCTTGGTCACCCTTCCGAGGCGGTCCCGCCAGATCTGCACCGCTCACGATCATCATCACGATGATATAATTAAATAATTAGCAATAAAAAATAATTGTGGGCCGGCCCATTATTTTTAAATATTAATAAATATTGAGTTCTGGGCGAAGCGGTTTAGCTGTTTCGGAGGCTTTTTGACCACAAAAGTGCCGAAAAGCAGGTACGGCGAGTCAGAATTCGTGCAGAAGCTTAGATAAACTCTATTTTCACTGCACCCGCCACGATTGGTCACGCCCTGCTCTGTCGGCAACTGTCTTCTGTCCTCTGTCTTCCACCTTGGAATCTACTTGTCCTCTGTCTTCCACCTTGGAATCTACTTGTCCCCCGAGACTTCCGTGTGCCTTGTGATCCACTTGGCCTTCTGTAGCCTGCCTGGCTTTCTGTCTTGACATCCGGCCCTCTGTTCTGCCTGCCTGGGCCACCGCCTCCCGTCTGTCACCGCCTCTGCTCCCTAGCATAGGCCGCCCGGTGACCTTTCCTATCTGCGATAGTTGTCGTTCGTGACAGAGAGGCTGGCGCTGAATGAGGTCAGACTAAAGAATGGGCTTGTGTTGCAATGAGGTCTGGCGTTCAATGGGCTGGGCTGAAGCTGGAGGCTCGAGTGGGGGTTCGAGCGTGGGGGCTCGTGTTAGTGGGAGACGCCGAGACGAGGCCCGGGCGAGATGACGCTCTAGCTGTCCGATAGCGCCCACTGGGTTCCGAGTCTCGAGACTACCCAGTCCGCTAACCCTGTGGAGGTCATTCATGATAATGGGGCCAGCTGGAGTATTGACGCGCCTATTTTAAGAATTTTCGTAACTGTAACCACGATAATTTCTACCTTCACGGCCACAAAATGACTAGTCACAACACTTCTACTCCATATTGTTCCGTAATGCCTCTACACCGCTCTCAAAAGCTACAGTTAAGACGAAACCAACAAGGTCGCAGAGGTGCAGAATTGCAAGTTTGCAGACATTGCGATGCTACGAAGCGCTTGAAGAGAAGCCATAAGCCGTCTGATGAGTCCTCAAGCATTTCTACCCGTGAAGTGAGCGGTTTTTAAAGGTGGCCTCCATTTTCCAGCCCGGATGCTGCCCATGAGGTATGCAGCACTGAGCATCAGGCTCTATCAGCAGCAGCGATCAGAGATCATGTCACTCGCGTACAAATTTGTGTTGGAAAACGGTTTAAACAAGCTAGTTTCCATCAGATCCCACTCAAGATTTGATTTTTGTTTAAAATAATTAAATAAATAATATTAAAAAAAAAAATTATGGGCCGGCCCATAATTAAATTTTATTAATTAAATGAATAAATAAATAATACGAAATTACGTATTTTTGTTTGCTTTTCCTACTGACAACAAAAGTGCCCATGACACGTCCCCGCAGAATGCGCGGAGTAGATTAAGCTCTCGCAAATTGATGTACACATGAGCTCAGGACAAATTGTGACTACAACATCTTCGACGCCATCAGCATCACCAGTCCCGTCAACAGCCTTATTCGAAGGCTGCTTAAGCTTTGAGATACCACTACCATATCAGAACAGCCGCTGAACTCTGTGGCTCAGCTGTCATTAGATAGGTTACATTCTGAAGTAGGAAGAGATGTCGATGCGTTCATCGACGAAGCTTATCCGCAGTCAGATCAGACCACCATACGAAAAGGGGTTCACATAAAACTGAGGATTGGAAAGCATAGTGGTTTGTGTTTGGCCACTAAAGGCATTCAGATGCCCGAGTAGGCTTGTCTCCATCCCAGACGAAGACGCTCTAGAGACATGATTTCCCTTCTCACATTAGGGAGCTTTCGGTGCACCAAACTGCTGCTTTTTCGGAGCTGAAACAAGAGCCAAATCTGCTAAACACCAGCCAAATCCGTCGATTTGGCTTTTTTTTTAGCTCTAAAAACGTAGTCTCGAGTGCACCGAAAGCTCCCTATTAGCAACAGACAGGTCACACCTGAGTTAGGCCGTTTTGGCCGTTTTCTGGCTCACAGGAAGGCGGTCGGCAACACAGAGCACGGACTAGCGCTTGTGCCTAAACAAGCATTCTTATTGCAGCGATGCCGGACAGAGTTACGCGGTGCGACGCACGGACGGAGGCAACCCGGGATAAGAGCACAGTAATGGAGAGTGGTAAGACAGTTCCACGCAGTCGGCGCAGATCATCGCGATGTGAAACATTGAACGATGTCGGCTGCGTAGTGTAAGAATAGAATGACTTGGTTCGATAGAGTTTGAGGCTTCCTCAGGGCAGTCAGCTGCTTATTTTTTTCTCCTCGCTAATTATCACCCAGAGATGTCACTAATTCAATACAAACTCGGCCCAGACTTCAGACTTAGTTGTCCGTGCCTTCGACTTGATTGTGCCAGGAGCATTGAAAGTATGCCCAAAACCCCTTGAAAGTGTGACGGACCACTTTGGATCACGTTGTAAATGCAGTCCCAGCAATACCAGCTCAATTCGTTTTAAAAATAGCACAATACATCGCTTATTTGATGTATGAATATTATGGGCCGGCCCATAATTTTAAAATTTATGATATTTAATTTAATTTAAATTTAATTTAAATTTAATTTAATCTATGCGCGTATTAGTACTAGTTTTATTTAATTTTAAATAAAGTGAAAAGGTTATGATGCAAGAGACATCTTGCTCATATGATGAGAAACGCCTCTCTGCGGGTTGCGTGCTGTAGAGTCCGCGGTGTCTAGGCATGAGAGAAATTTTTGAGGCTAAAAATTGACACTAAGCGGAGTGAATGTTACACGAAGACACCGGAGATAGGTATACGCTAAAGAAGAATATCAGGCTTAACGATGCGCAAAGGGTAGCGGACGGGGCTCATGTGCCCGGAACAAAGGCATGCAACAGCCTGTAGCGAAGAAAAGACGACCTCGAACAGAGCCTGAAAGGGTTGAGGTTGGACGAGAATACCATGCTTCGCGACAGGCAGGAAGAAGGAGAGCTTCTCTGACAAGAAGAGGCGCTTCGAAATCAGTGTCACGCGAAGATACTGCTATAGCCGACAGGATATCGCCAGTCTCTTTGCCAAAATATCGGCTGACAACGAAAGAGGGGGCCTTCAGCGTATCGACGCAAGCGTCCATGGATGGGTTTAGCAAGCTTAGAGCACGAAAGCAAAGTCAAGCAAATGAAGCACGTGAAAGTGAACGTTGGCTTATGTGACGGGAAAGATTGCGGAAAAGATGAAGAAACGGGCTAGACGGGAAGTAGAAACGAGACTGCTGACCTACCTCTTCGAGCAAGACGTACCGACCAAGAATGACCACGAGAGACGGATGATGGCGAAACGGAGAAGCCTGCTCAGCAGAGGTGGCGCGAGCCGAGTGCTGGAGTATGCAGAGTAAGACGCGGTCGCTCGTTACAGCGCCCAAAGGGAGAAATGAGACTGCAAAACTGCTAGACCTGAACATATGACCATGCTCCATGATGGCTCAATCGAGGGTAGCTTTAGAAGATATAACAGAGAGCCTGGCGAAGCGAAAAGGGCTACTTAGAGAAAAAGGAGCACTGTGCTTTCGATTGCGGTGCTGAAAGCTTGTGCAGAGTCTGAGGACAAGCACATCAGTTGCACAATTGGCGAAAGCAGAACAGAATACAGGAACAAACAAGAGACCGTGAAGAATCGCCCGTCGTGGAAAGCTGGTACGGAAGGCGCGCTGTCATGCCGAACAAACAACGACACTCCAAGTCTCTGGACGCAGGAGTTCAGTCTGCATTGGCAGACAAGCGTGAGAATGCCAGCTGGAGCTGAAGGCCTTTGGCCACACATGCGAAACTCTGGGTCCGCGACTCAAGCTCTCTCGATGAGCTTGAGATCCCTGATGCGCTTGAGTGCGTCATCAAAGCTCTCGATACCAACGACATCGTAGGTGTCGTACTCCGACGGGGCCCCTGAGCTGAAAGACAAGCGAGCGTCGTTTGCAGACGGAGATCGCCCGGTGTGATCACTTGATACATCCATGTCAGATGGCGTCTCGAAGGACGCAGGTAAGGCCTTGAGCTCTGCTAGACTGATCTGTGCCTCATGATGAATATGCCAAAGCTCATGGTAGGCAGAATCATTCGGGTCTCCGCCTTCCTGAAGGTACTGGTCTAGCCTTGCCTCTAGCATCCTGTTGGAACCTTCCAATTGCTCAATGAGTCCATTTCTGTCGAGGGGACCGTACTTCATGAGGCGAAAGTTCTCGAGGAAGCCGGCCCAGAAGCGGAAGATTTTGAGTTCGTATTCGCGAACGAGAGGATCGAGAGTGGCATACTTGAGGACCATAGAGATCTGCAATTGACGAAAGATGATGAGCTGTTCAGCGCGATTGATCTCCCATGCCAGGGCGTTCTTGACCGTCCACACTGTGCCTCGATGAAGAAGCTGCTGCTTGATGGTGTCCTCGTGCATCTTGATCATGCGTAGCATTTGTTGCTCCTTGAACCAGTCATCGTATGGCGGCGGGTCCGGAAACAGTTCTGGTGCAAACCTGAGATGCTTTGTCTCTTCGTAGTGCTGTCTCAGTCCTGCTTCGGTCCAAAAGCCGGGTGGCCCCATTATGGAGGTATGGCGTGGATTGTTGGCGACATAGTCCCATTCCGTCTCTGCATGATCTGCTATTTCGGCAGGAAAGTCGAATGGCTGAAGAACGCCAGGTCGGTAGAGGGCATCCCTACCGGCAGGTGGTGTCAGCATCTTGGTTCTAGATCTGTGCGAATTGATGACGCCGACAGCCGCGGGAACGGTGAGATCCTCGACAGTAGGTGGGCTGGCACACACCATGAGCATCACGATTTGTCCGAGGGCAAACGTGTGTAGACAAGCTTCGTAGAGCTTCGGACGACTGTAAAACATCGAGGAGATAGTCTGTGGAAGCACAAGGTAACAAAGCAAGCAGATATCGACGAGCGTTTTCGCGTCCAGCAATCAGACTCTCTCCAACTGCAAGATCGGACGGTGATCCGCTGATGAAATGCATCACCACTGGCTGTCGACATGAAGTGGGTGGGACGGAAGGGCCTGCAGCCCCAATTCCGCAAAGCACATGGTTGTGGCGCCGTGTCTAGCAAGATGACCATCGGCTTCAAATAGAGGCGATCAGATCTAATGATTGTGCCGTCCAGCGTTCTTTGCGGGTGGAGGAGCACACTAGGTCGTATGACGATCACTGCGGACTATTGCAAGGTATGGTCTACACTCGGAGGTCAAGCTGGTACACTGGTGGGTGTCCTGCCCTTGCCAGACCTCCATTGAGCTTTGCGTGCGTATCCACGAGGAGACAGAGTCACAGATCGCGCCGGCGACACTGTAGCTAACCGCTGCAGTCCGACAGGACTAGCAAACAGTGGTAGCAAAGACGGCATGGTTGCAGAAAAAAATGGGACCTGGACTGATGATCACGTTCTCTACAGACGTATTCCGGCAGTCGAGGGGATGAAACTGATGAAAGTCGTCGAAGTGAACAATTTTTCGTCACAGAATTGAATGTATGCTCTGCGACGATCTCGCTTCAAAACTTGGTCACCGCCAATTCGTGACAATACGGTCAGTGATCTGTTGTACCAAACGATGTGTAAGTGTTTCCCAACGTCCATGTGACATCGCGTTCGAGCATCCATGCTCGATTGGGATGCTTGCCGTCGTCACGAGAATAAGCTTCATTTGCGCTGGACATCGTGACGATGCTCCGTTCTCTAATGTGGCAATCATTTGGCTCAGAAAATAGGGTGTGGTCAAGAGCATAGCTTGCAAGAGATTATGAGTGAAACTAAATAGCCAATCACTCGCGCTTGTGATTGAAGGTAACTGACGTGTCTCTTTTAGCCATGCATCTGGCTAAGTTTGATGGAACGTCGGGGAGTGCACCCGAAAGCGGCCGAGGGCGAAGGCGCGAAGGCGCGAAGGCGGGGAAAAGGGGTAAATTGTTAGGCCACAAAATGAATTTGAATAACACGATAACACGCGCAGACCTTCCTTATTTAGAACTTCGAAGCGGGATGGACGTTCTAAACGATCGACAGTCGCATGGGAAATTTGTATTGTTTGCAAACAGTCCCCGGCTGGGGAAACATTCGAAAGGCCGGTCGAGACGTCTTTCCCCTTTCACATACATTACTTCCACCATGGCTTCCGTATACGCAGGGCACTTGAGCAAGGGCGATGGCGCGCTGGCCGCTGCACAGCACACTCCGACGCACCCAGCGCTCATTCAGGTCGAGTTCAACAATGGCTCCTACAACTCGCGCCTAGTGGCTTTGCAGTCTTTTCGACGAGGACAGCTGATCACAAAGTTCCTGCCACATGCTGGCTACACGACGCAGGTGTCCTACTCTACCGTCCAGGTCGGCGAGCAGAAACACATTGAGCTCAACAGTGACTTGCTCTACTGCAATCACTCGTGCGACCCAAACGTCCGCTTCGACGTCTCGTCGACTGACAAGTCTGGCTGGGCTGCCGTAGCCGAAAAGGACATTCAAAAGGGCGACACTCTTACTTTCTGTAAGTCTCCCTCCGATCACTGAACAACTTGATCGCAGTGCTAACCTCTGAGCTGCGCAGTCTACCCGTCGACGGAATGGTCCATGGCACAGCCATTCAAGTGTGCTTGCAACTCTGGCGAAGCCTGCCTGGGTCAAATCAGTGGAGCCAGCCATATCTCAGCCCAAACGCTCGCTCGCTATTTCCTGAACGCCCACATCTTGCGGCTCAAGCAGCAGCAGCTCGAGCAAGGTGGCGATTCAACCAAAGCAGACCTCGATGCCCTTCTCCACGGCCGAGAAGAGGTGCTCGCTCGCGGCCAAAACTCTGCGGACAACGCAGGCAACTAGATCCGAAAGACAAAGCCAAACCTATTCAAACAGAAGCCGAAAAGTTTGTTGAGGGCAGATTGTATTTATAAGTCAGCCGTGAATCGCGGCCGGTGTTGTGTTTTGGGTGGTTTGGAATACTTTAGAGCTTGCCGGCCTCGATGCCTCTGGAGGTCAATTTGTGCTTGAGCTTCTTGGCAACATGGTCGAGGTACTCGGTGGTGGTGACGTAGTGTTGTCGCTTCATGTTCTTGCCGTGGTAGACGAGGGCGAGGTCCTTGGTCATGACTTTGTCGTCGTTGATGGCCTCGACACAGGCGTTTTCGAGTTCGCGGGCAAAGATGACCAGCTCTTCGTTGTTGTCAAGCTTACCTCGGAAGGCAAGACCACGTGTCCAAGCATAGATCGAGGCGACACTGTTGGTGCTGGTCTCGTTGCCCTTCTGGTGTTCACGGAAGTGACGTGTGACGGTACCGTGTGCGGCTTCCGACTCCATAATCTGACCATCGGGAGTAACGAGCTCCGAGGTCATCATGCCCAAAGATCCGTAACCTTGGGCCACAATGTCGGACTGAACATCACCATCGTAGTTCTTGGTAGCCCAGACAAAGCCGCCCTCGGACTTGATGGCGTAGGCGACCATGTCGTCAATGAGACGGTGCTCGTACCAGATCTTCTTGGACTCAAATTCCTGCTTGTACGTGGTGTCGTAAATTTCTTGGAAGACGTCTTTGAAACGTCCGTCGTAGGCCTTCAGGATGGTGTTCTTGGTCGACATGTAGAGGGGCATGTTTTTCTCGAGCGCCATTTTGAACGAGGCGTGGGCGAAGCCGGTGATGGACTCGGTAGTGTTGTACATGGCGAGACCAACTCCTCCGCCCTCTGGGAAGGAAAAGATGTCCCAGTTGGTGGGTTCCGAGCCGTCTGTAGGCTGGAATTGCATGGTGAACTTTCCAGGCTTGTTGACGGCAAAGTTCTGACATCTGTACTGATCGCCGAAAGCATGTCGGCCAATGACGATGGGCTTGGTCCAGCCGGGCACGGGGCGGGGGAGGTCTTCAATGATGATGGGGGCACGGAAGACGGTACCTCCGAGAATGTTTCGGATAGTGCCGTTGGGGCTGAGCCACATCTTCTTGAGGCCAAACTCTTTGACTCGAGCCTCGTCGGGTGTGATGGTGGCACACTTGACACCGACCTTGTACTTCTTGATGGCCTCGGCAGCGTCCACGGTGACCTTGTCGTCAGTGGCATCACGGTGCTCGATGCCCAAGTCAAAGTACTTGAGCTCGATGTCGAGGAAGGGAAGGATGAGTTCCTCTCGGATCTTGTGCCAGATGATGCGGGTCATTTCATCACCGTCGAGCTCCACGACGGGATTGGCGACCTTGATTTTAGCTGAACGACAATGGGTCAGTGGCAACAAGGGGAAACTTTTGCCGGTTGCGCTACTTACCTGCCGACATGCTGGTGGAAAAGAGACGCTGGGATGGAAGAGCAAAGGGGGTGGCGATGCGAGTGGAGCGGAACAAGGATGACCGAGTGGCGGGAAGAGAAGCCTTGAGAGCGAGTCGAGCAGAGGACATCTACTCGAGGGAAATAATAGATGGACGGGTGAAGCAGGAAGGGCGGTTTAGTACGCCCCGAATTGCCGACGTGGGGGGAAGAAGGTTGGCAGGCGCGGCATCAGCCAATGGCAAAAAGCCGATCCGCATACAACGGAGGTCACGGGTATATCCGTCACATGTTAGAGCACGACAAAAAAGTGGTTTCGATATCCGATAACCGAGAAGAATGTCCGAGATTGTGTGTACGTACCAGATAACACAGCGCAGAGGCAATTAGCGTGATAAGTCGAGGGTGTCGGACAGTAAGAGAAAGATAGGCAAGCGCGTGGGAACCATCATGGAACAGATAGAGATGCAGAGGTTGAGCAGGAGTCAAGAAGGTTCTTTTGTCAGCTCCCATCCTGATTGAATGCAGCCGCTTCATCGCTGATTGGGCCTGAGTGGCACATAGCCACGACCATACATACCTTGTCTTAGACTGTCCTTTCCACGATACGCAAGGCGCGGCAGGTATCAAGGTTGTGTTGGTTGTTGAAGATCAAGTTGATCTGCAATCTCTACGAGTCATCTGAGCGAGGCGCGAGTGTGAAAAATGCGCATCTGCTCTAACAATGCAAACCGTTCGCGTTGAACTAAACGTGACTGGTCACAGTCAACGTCGTCGTTGTCTTTGCACTCTCGCACTGACGACGTCTCCCTGCCAGCTTCATCATGAACGTCAAGCCTCACAAACAGTCCATGTCCGAACTCAAGTTGCGCAGACTCACAGAGCACAACCAGCGCCTCAAGGAGGATCTCGAGCGTCCACGCATTCGTGTATCTGAGGCCAGTCAGAGGTAGGCTTGTTCTGACCCGTGCACCCCATGACCACCTCTGACTTCTATTCTTCCTTACAGTCTGATCAACTACACAAAAAAGACACGAGACCATCTTGTTCCGTCCGTCTGGGGGCCAGTAGGCAAGGGAGAAGACCCTTACGCCCCCGTAGCCGGTGGATGCAATTGCGTTGCCATGTAGATTTGGCCAGGTGCACGTCGATCATGAAACGTTCCCAGACCCTTTCCTCCCCTTTTTGCATATACCACTGCGTCCCCCTACGCGTACATCTCCATCGTTAACTCCAGCATTCATGTCCTCCTCTTTGCTGTGTGGCTGGTTGCGTGTAATGTGCATGTCAAGTGTGAGGTCGGCCCAGTCATATTCCTCGCCTCCACCATTGTCCGCTTTCATTAGATTGCTCTGCCCGCCCTGCTCCTACCTCTTCTCCCTAATCATCCAATGTGTCGCCGACGCTGAAAAGCACAATGGCCTCAACGGATTCGTTCTGGTCGCTGCGCAGATTAACCGATGCGTTCACCACTCCGGCCCAGTACCGCAGCCAGATCTTGCATCAGCCAGTGCCCCGACCATTGCGCACCTCCATCGTCACAGAACTGCACATTGAGACCATTGGAGGCAACAGCAAGGCACTTCATCGTCTCATCGGCCCTTCTCGTCTCCCTACTGAGCTGGTCATCTGCATAGTACTCCTAGCAGCCCGCGAGACGGTACGTGATAGCACAGCGGTACTACAACTCGCGTCGATCAATCGTGCCTGCCATGCTGCTATCCTCTGTGAACTGCAGTTGCCGCGTCTTTGCCTCTCTGGACCAGCGCAAATGCGAGCTTTTCTGCAATCTCTAGAGCAAAACTCTGTGGGTCTGCGCGACTTGGCACATTCTCGAGTCCGTACGCTTACCTTTCGACACCACGATAAGGCTGAATCCCAGCAACAGCGTCCGTCACTCTTTGACGCCAGCAGCGCCCAACTTGCTTTTGAGCGGGACTGTATGCCGCTTGTCCGGTCCATCCTGCGGCACCTCGATGCGGTACAGCATCTCACCATTGAAGGAGTGCCCCGGAGCTTGTTGGCAAGATCGCGACAGAAACAGGTGGTGTTCGATCGCTTTTCGGCCCAACTGAGGTCCTTTGAGTGTCTGACTGGACACTACGCTGGAGGGATCGAGCCATCTTTCTGGACGCCATCTGTCCAACGCTGGCCTAATCTGACTCATGTCCAGTTGCATGGCCCGCAATTCCGCTTCAATGCTACTATGGCTCAAGCTTTGGGTCAGCTGCCAAATCTTAGCAACTTGGCGCTCGTCGTGCCCGCAATCGTACGGCCAGATACGGAAGATTATCCTCAACAACAGCATCTCGACATCGAAGACAGACTTAATCCGTTGCAGATCTTGGTAGACCACGCGGCGAAGCTGCAAGTACTGCTGCTGGTTGGACATACGGACAAGCACTTTGTTGGCTACGTGGAACGGCTTCGCTTCTGGCTGCGAGCTGTTCGACAGGGCTCATCTCCAGATGCTCAGCAATTACGCATCGAGCTGTTGACTTTGTTGCCCTCTCTGACGTCGAGCACGACGCCAGATCGTACCCATCCTTGCGAAGTGAGCACATGGATGATGACTCGGGCCCAGATGGGATTGCAATGGTCCTTCGAAACCGACGGCGATACCTATCCACATGGCAAGCTTTCTGCCTACCAACACTGTCTAGAAGCGTGGGATGCTCCTCGGTCGCGTCCGTCCAGCCGCTGTGCAGCAGACACTCTTACTCCACAACACACCCGGCTTACCGCGCAAGAAGATTCGGTAATAGATGACGCAGTAGATAGCATCATAGATGCTTCCGATGACTAGGCATGATACAGTCGAGCCTTTGCAAGAATAGTATGTGTTGCATCGAACTTGTGGGCCCCTGTGTGTCGAGCCAGAGGCTGCCCGATCGGTGCTTCTGTTGAGAAATTCGCCGAATCAGGGTCCAGCACCTGACAGCTCGGTCTTCCCTTTAAACATCGTATGTCTCGCAGAGTGAGAAGCCCATGAACTGGACACGTCTATGGCAACGTGTACGAACTTCTGTACCCGAATTCGCCAACATCAACGAGTACCGTCGTCTGAAGCCAAGTGAAGATCTCGACCATCACCGACCACAAGAACACTGTGCTGGTCGATCAAGAAGCTCTTCTAAATTCCTGCTGAGCTGTCTTGCTGCAGTGCTCTTGCTGCTCTTCTGGATCATGTCAGGCGCTCGTCCCAGCTATGGTACCGAGCGAAGCGTGGAGCTGGTCCCGTGTGACAGACGAGTCTCCGTCGAACAAGGTGAGCATTGCACCCGCATCATAAGTAAAGTCATACTAAAACCTCTTCTTGGGTGCAGCGAATGGGGCCAAGGTTCAAATGCTTTCGTGGACGACTTCGTCAATGCAACAGACAGTGGCTTTGCCTGTCTACATTGACGAAAGCTGGAGCGAAGCTCCTACAACTGGAAAGGAGGATGTTGAACAGGTCGTTATACACGTTCATGGACAAGGTAAGCCGGTCCAGCTTGACCTTTTCGGCATGTCTACTGATACAAATTTTCGGTTCTGCAGAGAGAGATGCTGCACGAGCATGGTACGAGATCAACGCAGCTCGCAACGTGTCCGACGGTGAGCGACGAGACCGTCGCGGTCCTTCGACGCTGCTGATTGCTCCTCTTTTTGTAAGCACGAACTCTGACTTCCACCGCATAAGCTCGGATGCTGACCAGCATTTCCACTCAAGTTCAATGGGCTGGACAAAGCCAAGTTCGGATGGCAAGGCCGAGGCAGCACCGGCAACATCCTCGTCTGGAAAGGCAATGGTGTGAGTTGGCCAGATCTCTTCACAGTGCTTTGTGCAGTGGACTAAATCACTGCTTCACGCCTGCATACAGTGGGGAGATGGCTCGCCGAATCAATATCCCGAGTCCGCGACGACCGTCTCGTCTTTTGAGGCATTCGATGCGCTCGTGGAGTACTTCCACATCCATCGTCAGGCTTATCCTCGTCTGCGTCGCATCGTGATCTGTATGTATCTGACTTTGGTCAAGGATGAATCCAGCCAGCTGACACCATCGCAAAACAACACAGCGGGTCACAGTCTTGGCGGGCAACTCGTGCACAGATACTCAATCCTCGGACATGCGCTTTCGCGCCCAGGTGTCGGAAGTGCCGAAGGTCATGTGACGGTCGAGTTCGTAGCCATGAATCCGGCCTCGTATCTTTACTTTAGCGCCGAGCGTGCTGGTCCCCCCTGTCAGGTAAGCCGCTTCTACTCGACAACGCAAATTAACGCTGACATCAGTCGTGTTTCCAGGACATGAACGAGTACAAGTGTAAGGTTCTCATCTCTTAACACGCAGTATTCCCTTCTTCTGACATCTGTTGCACCTATCACAGACGGCTTTGAAAAGCTACAAGATCACCTGGGTGTATATCCAAGTATCGGACAACATCCCGACCGAGGGTCGGCTTACTACCTCGAACGTCTGTTCACCCAGCGCAGGGTTCACTATCTCAACGGCATGTCCGACAAGGGCACAGGGGACGACCGCCCGCCTGCCATGGCTCAAGGTGAGATGACTCTTTCGCGCCCGCTTCAAAGAGGCAGACATGCTGATTGAGTCTCTACACAGGTGCTACTCGCCTACAAAGGGCACAGAATTACTATGCGCATCTGGAGCACATGCAGAAGATGACTGGGAGCCGACCCGATCCCCGAGTGGCGGGATGGACCGTCGATTGGGTGCCAAACACGGGCCACGACGGCCTTGCAATGTGAGGAGACACGATCGAAGACGATGCGCATGCAGACTTGCTGACCTTTCTTGCGCCATACAGGGTGACGTCTTCTGCTGGCGTGCGACGCATTTTCGGCTCGTCGGACCACCTCGCCGTGTAGAACGAAATCCTGATAGTCGCGTAGTATGTCATGTGGCCTCAGATCCGATATTTGAAGTGAACCGCATGACTATTGCCAGGGTAAAGGGTAAACGTGCATCGGTAACAGTGATTTCGTCTCCGTCCTGACACAAGTCTGATATCGCTTTGTCTAGATTTGGCCGAGTTGCCTGCTCCAGCTGAGGTGGTGCCTGGTAGTAGAGAGGCTTGCCAGACAGGGAAAGGGATGGCTTCTTGATCTGCAAGTCGGCAATCTCCTGCAGCTGATCGATGACTTGCTGCAGCGTTGCTGTGGGGTCGATGGGCATGTCGCGACTTTCGCCGCCACAGACGGGACAATCTTGGCGCTTTTCGTGCTCGAATGTGTATGTGTAGACACTGTCGTTACCGGTGAACATCATGTAGTTGTTCAGGTAGGGTGCCGAGGTGGTGGCGAATTTGAACGCTTCCAGCACGCACGCTGCAGCAATGATGGCATTTGTGCTCGCGATGGCTGGTATAATGTTCTTGACCACACCCTGCGTCAGGTTCCATGTGACGCCCAGAATATTGAACTCGGCAGCGCGCGTGGACGCCCTTTCAAAGAGCCACTGAATGTGATCCGGGTTGTCGTTGTCCAGCTTCTTGTCACCGAGAAGCCGAGGCCATTCGAGCACGCTTGCCCATTCGATGCAGTGTTCGGGGAGTCGGGGTGTGTTGGCTATCGTGCAGATGGGATATGTAGTCTGCTTGTTGAGCATGTCAAGACTACATTCGTAGCAAGAGGTAATGGTAGGCAGAATGACTCGGGCTTGCCCCTTGAAGCCCTCCGTTCCACCATCGATCAGCGGCTTGAGCGATTCTGGGTTTTCGCTGTCGACCATGTTTACGAGAGTGGCATTAATCCACCTCCTCGCCTCGACTGAGTCAAGGCCGCAGATAATGATGCTGAACTGCATATAGTACTGTTCATCCTTATCCTGAATCTTGCCATGGTATGGCGAGATAGTGACACCTGGCACTCTGCGTTTGACAAATTCAGCAGCTACTGTAGCCTTGGGCCGCCCGACATCCTTTTCGCGGAAGAGAAATTGTCGATTGAGATTGGAGACGTCGATCGTGTCCATGTCTATGATGTGAATGTCGCGGAACCCGCTCAGGGCAAGGTTGGAGAGGATTTCGCATCCTAATCCTCCAGCCCCAATGACGAGAATCTTGCACTGCTCGCGCAGGAAACTCTTGACAGTCGCGCCAGCCTGGAACGCATCATCTGTAGAGGGTCCAGGTCTGTCCAGAATCTTGTCGATGTGGTCATGGCGATGTGGCCAATCGACCACCATCGTTGAGCTTGCCATGCCTGACGTGCCGTCCAAGAGAGAGATAGAAGGATCAAAGTGGAGGTCCCACACTGTGACTTGTGCACTTGCATGCTTGCGCGCTTGCGCGCTTGCACATCTGGGATTAAGGGGTCTAACAAACAGTGTCGATCATGTACGCTCTAACAAATAAGGCGATCCGCGACGCGCGACGCGCGCGACTGCGCGACTTGCGCGACTTCGCGACTCGCGATTCGCGACATCGCATCTTTTTATCCAAGCAGCTTTGACGACCTGGCACGTCGCGAAGCGCAGTCAGAAGAATGAGCGGCAGTGTCAACAAAGTCGGAGCTCGGGACGTCTTCCGACCGCTATCTCCACGCAAGGTCTCGAGTCCGAGTCGCTAGACCGAAGAGCTGTTCATGCGGAGAATCAGTTACACAGACAGTTCCACTGGAAATAGAGGGATCCAAACTTGCTCGTGTCAAAACAAACAATTGTTGTGATCGAGACGCCTTGCATACTCGGACATGCATCACAATGGACCCGGAGCAATCGCAATCTCGAAAAACAGATAGGCGCCATGGACAGGTATGTACCTCTATACCGACCTTGTTGACAGGTGCATGCATCGTGTGGCTTTGCGGGGAGCGGGCCGTGTCTTGCGCGTGTTTTGACCAGTCTTGTTAGGCTGTGCCATCTGCCCCTGAGTTCCTACTCCCTAGTCCCTGACCCTGGCACATAAAGCTAGGATCCTTTACGCCCTGAGATGAGGACCCTGGCATTGTCAAAAATAGCTTGGCGTGAAATCAGGCCAGAAATGTCTTGCTTTCTGGCGGGCGGGGGGGGGGGGGGGGGCGTGCTTCCCCATGCTTGGCCCGATTGAATCACTTGGATTATCCAGAGACCAGAGAGTGTGTTCGGGTAAGCGGGCTGTCATATGTCATGCGCTTTAGGATGCCGCGCGCTGTTGTAGGAATTCCGCTGGGGCATAAAAATGCAGTCTGGTGGGAAAGAAGTCAAAACATTCAAACCTTGGCACTCGCTTCCTGTGCCGAAATGGCCGAATCAGATTTGGAAAATACGGGAAACGCGAATACAACGACGCGATGCCATTCACATTATTGGCTAAGCAACACTTTGCACGCTCGAGTGGCGGCAGTAGGTTTGAAAGTGCGCGAGGTGATCATGATCTTCACGCCTTTCTTGCATGGGAAATCTATCCATCTGCCAAGCACAATTGACTCTCGCTTCAACCTAGTGGGATCTTTGTTTGATGCGCGCTGATCGTGGCCGGCGTGGCCGCCCTGACGCCCTTTGGGGGAAACTCTCACTTTGAAGCGAAGCGGACATTTCGCATTGTGCGAGTACCGAGATTTCGCTGCGAGCTCGGATGCACTGATGGCGTCGCTTTGCACCATTTCTCATCCTCTGACAGGTGCAGCTTGGCGAGGTCCCCTTTGGTATTCCGTAGACTGCGCATTCCGTCGTCCGCTCCCCTTTCCGCTCTGAAAATTCATGTGCGTTCCAGGCCCCTTATTTTGGCAGCCGTGCCCCTTTCCCCCTTCATATACGTATACCCCTCCCCGCCCTTTCATCGCGTTACTACCTTCCCTCCCCTCTCCGCCGTCTGTGCTACTGATCGTACACCATGTCTCGTCCAGTTTCACAGAACCCTCGTCCCATGTCACAAGTATCGCGTCCGGGCTACTATAGCCCAGACCCCATGTCTCCCACCTTCTCGCCACCTGCAGAATACAATGAGTTTCAGTCATTGCGACCAGGCACTCCAGGCTCCTTTGGTCGATACTCTGTTCACAGCAGCAACATGGATGCCTACGACCGCGATGCACGAGACATGCTTGTCACCCCATCACCCTCGCACCAAGGATTGCTCATGACCGAAGACGGCATGCCAGGCCAACGCTCCAGCACCTATTACTTCAACAAGGAAGGCGGTGCCGCCACACCGGAACCTGCTTTCCAACAATACACGGGCCGACGCGGACAAAGCTACAACTCTGCCGACTACGCACCTGCAGCCGCCACTGAAGGTTTCCGCAATCGCAAAAAGCAAAACTTTGTCCGCCGTCGACCCATTCTCTTCTTCTTCATTGTCCTCGCTATTCTTGCCATCATTGGCGTAGCCGTCGGTGTGGCCGTCAGCCAAGTAATGAAGAACAACAGCGGCAGCAACAGCAACCTTACAGCGGCTGCCGACGCTACCAACAAGGGCAACACCGGATCCTCGTCTTCCTCCAGCACCAGCAAGAACAGCGGCAGCAGTACTACCAGCGGATCCAACAGCACCTCGACCACCACAGCACCCGCGAAAACCATCACTCCCTTCCCTCGCTGGAACTGGACCGACACCAACACAAAAGCGTACGGAGTCAGTCTTGGATCCTGGCTCGTGCTTGAGCGATGGCAGCTTGAAGACTGGATGGTACAGCAGGGCGGTCCCAATGCTTGGGACGAGTACCGATTCACGCAGGCTCTTGGTAGCCGCGCTCAATCTGTTATCCAAGACCACCAAAACACATGGGTTACCGAGGCCGATATGGACAATCTCCAGAACGCCGGTGTCAACCTCGTCCGCATTCCCATTGGCCACTGGGCTTTCATTCCCAACGCGGGAAATGAGGCTTACGTCACGACTGGCTACGTCGATCAGCTGAACAAGATGCTGGAGTGGTGCTACGACCGAAACATGTACGTGATGCTCGACCTGCACGGCATGCCCGGCTCTCAAAACGGCGATCAGTCATCCGGCCACAACACCACCAATCTGCAGTGGTTCGAGCAGAGCCAGCAGGACCGATCCGATGCCTTCCTCAAGGCCGTGCTTGACTGGTACAAGGGTAGCAATTACAGCTCCATCATCAACTCGATCGGTGTCGCCAACGAGCCACATGTCGTCAATGACGACTTTGCCACGCTCAACAGCACACGTATGAGCATCACCACTGCCTATTACGAGCGTGCCTACCAGCTTTGTCTGCAATACGACATCCCCATGACCTTCCACCACGGATTTTACCCCGGCAGCGTCACCCAGAAGATGGACGCGTGGCGCAGCTTTGTCTCGGGCAAGAACCCCAACTATCTTCTCTACGAGGACCACCCATACCCAGGCTGGTTCCAGACACCTGAACCCGGTGCAAGTGCCATTCAATCCTCGGTCTGCGAGTACGGCAGCGCCGCCAATGGATACCCGATCCCCGTCATAATTGGCGAGTTCTCTGCGATCCAGAATCTCAACTCGGCTTCGTATGCCAAATCGTTCCTCGAAATGCAGCTGGCTACCTACGGCTGGTCGGCCGGATCCATCTTCTGGAACTTCAAGGCCAACACATCCACCATCCAGGTCCTCGCTGAGGCGGACAATCTCATGCAACTTTACTCTTACGTCGATCTGCTCAGTGCCGGCACTATGCCGACACCAGGCAAGGGCAACAATGTGCGCTCCTTCTACGAGTCCCTTTCCAATCCTTGCGGTGGATTCCAGACTTACGGCTGGTAAAAGACCTTTTAAACCACCGCCCTCTTTCTATTTGCGGCTCCCCACCGCTTTCTCTCTATCTGCTTATTCTTTCACTCTTTTGATCATGGAAGGAGCTCTCGCATTGCATTTCATATGGACAATTTATTCCTTTGCCTTACAAATCACTGGACTGTGTTTTCGCCGCTGTGTGTTACGGGTGTGATTAACGGGCGTAGGGGATCTCGTTGGTGACTTCCTGCAGTTTGTCGTAGAGACGGCCGCGCTGGTTTCCGTAGGCGTCCTTGACGAGCCATTTGGCGTGATCCGCCGCTTCGCGTTGGGTGAGGTCTGGCTTGAAGCGGTCACGTAGGCGGTGAATGGTGGGGATACCTTTGAAACTCGGCAATTCGGTGCCGAGCATCAACTTGCAGGTGTCGACGATTTCGTCGCAGTAAGGACGCGCAGCGAGGAAAGCTTTGACGACCAGTTCTTCAAACATGCGGAAGCCCTGACTTCCTGGTCCACCCATGACGTCAATCATTTCGTGCGACAGCTTGAATGAGTATGGCTCGAACCGCATACCGCCAGGACCGATGTCGAAGAGGAATCCAAAGTCAATGTGGACGATATGGCCGTCGCCGTCAATCATCATATTGCCGTTGTGTCGGTCGCGGATCTGCAGGATATGGCAGACGACCGAGTATGCAGCCATGCTCTGGATAAAGTTCATACGAGCGCGCTGGAAGGCCACCGAATCTTGGTTGCCGTACTTGCCTGTGAAGAAGGTGAGCAGGTGATTGATCTTGGCCCGTCCCATCTCGTCTCGCGAGGTCGCGTTGGGCACAACGTCAATCACACCACATCCCGGACCAGTTGCAGTGACTCGGTAAGGATTGAGATACAGATCAATGCCCACAGTCGTGTAGACATTCTTGAACATCGCAATCACCTGCAGTGCCAGAACATCCTGTCGACAATCGTCACCGACTTTGAAGATGGCCGCCTGCCACACGTCCACGCCTGTCTTCTTAGGTGGAGTGTTGTCGTCTCCTTCATCGCCTGGCTTGACAACTTCACGGTGCACCTTGAAGGTGGCCATGAACGGCGCTTTAGCATGCGACTGCAGCGGTCGACCCGACTTTCGATCCAAATCGACCACAACACCATCCGCGTTCGAAGGCAGGTAGACACCCGGATCCACCTTGATCTTGGCCATTTCTTCGTCAATCTTGGCTTTTTTCTCTGGCTTGCTCTTCTTGATAAACGGCTTCAGCTTGCCCGAGATGGAGGTCACTTCGTTGAAGAAGCCAAACTCGCGCTCGTAAAAGTCCTGCGCTTCGCCGGACAGCGCTGCAACAATATTCTCGGTCATGCGGTCGAGGGTTGGCTTCATCGAGTCTGGTTCTTCCGCATCGTCATCTTTGTAGCTGTTGGCCTTCATGTTCCAGATGATCTGGTGGCAGAAGAGTTGCGAGATCTTGGAAGTTTCAAAGACAAAGTGCTCGACATAGCCATAGTCGTCTGTGCGCAGAGCTTGCACGACTTGTGGGACGTAGAAGAAGGTGAGGTCGACCGGGTGCTGCTCGAGCGATCGCATGGCATACTGCAACACCATCGGGTCATTGTCGTACTCGGGCTGGAAGAGGTTGATGGCCTCGACGGGTGACACGGCCGCCCAGTACGCGAGCCACTTGAGGTCGACATTCTCCTTCTTGGCCAGCTTGAGATGGTCCTCGAGAAGGTACTTTAGCGCAGCTGGTAGATCGACAATCTTGTACGGCTGGCTGCGGACCAAACGACCTAGCGTACTGGTGATCGCCTTAGACTGGACGCGCGAGCCGAGCTGCACGGCGATCTTAGGATTGATGCGCCAGGCAGATTCTACCAACGAAGTCCAAGACGCTTCGGTCATCGACTTTGAAACAGGACCGATAAAGTCATTGTTGCGATTAGCTGCGCCCAGCGGGTTAGCCCAGACAGACAGCCTTGACGCCTCGTTCTCTACCAAAACCTGCAGCAGGCGCTTCTTCTGTTCGAACGCCTTGATGCCTTCTGCGACGGTCGAGCCACCCGGCATACGGATTGCTGATAGTGTTGGCGGGAAGCTGGTGACGTGCTGATCAGCCCGCACGGAGTCGTTCTGCAGCAGACCTAACATCTCCTGCATCAACTGCATGTCGGCGCCCAGCTGCAGACGGTTGCCACCAAACGTCCACTGCGGCGAGACCTCAAACCATGCAAAGGCAATTTTGTAGAGTGCCTCGCGCAGGCGGTATTCGACCAAGCCTTCCAATTGACTCGTCTGGATCAACCGGAAACCAAAGTTGACCAGGGAGAAGCGGACTTCGCGTGCCAATGGATGGGTCGACATCAGATCGGCAGCGGCGCCCGAATGCTGGATCAAGCGTACGAGCGCCAGCACCATTGTCGGATCACGGTACCGGAAAGCCTGGTACCGGCTGGACAAGAGATGGACCAGCTTCAGATGCGGAGAGAAGAGTCGAACAGCCTGTTCTTGCTCAGCAGTCACTTCGTCTCGGTTGAAAGCACCCATCTCGGTCTTTCGCAAGAAAGGGTGCTTGGAGGTGAGACCGGCGGAGAAGATACCCTTGCGTGCTTTTGCCGACATGGCCCAACCGATCGTAAGTTCGACCATGATCTTGGTCTCGGTTTCGGGACGTGCGCCAATGACCCACGTCCACACCTGACAAGCCGTCGAAATGGCCTCGGATGTAAAGACAAGTAAGGGGATGGACACGATAAAGTGCAACAGATCGTAGTCGGGCTCAGACAGGGCCACTACAAGAGCTGCGGATCGGTACAAAAGTCTGCGAAGTTCGGCAAAAGGCAGGGGCTTCTTGCGCAAGGCCACGTCACTGGCCACGCCAGCTAGCTGCTGTCGACACTCAGCGACACTGGATGGCGACATTGTAGTGTTGGGGTCCTTGGAGATGTCTACCAGGCCTTTGGTGAGAGCCAGATGAATGCCGGTCATTTCACCCAGGTATGTGCTCTTGGCTGACAGCTCTCCAATGAAGGAGCTGCTAGTGTCAGAACGCCATCCGCCAAGAGGCGGCAAGAGCTTCTCCTTGGTCGCCGACGCGGGCATGCTCCGAACAGCATCCAGCGCAACACTCTTACCAAGCTCGCTCCGACCTGGCAGGATGGAGTCGTCAAACGTGCCCAAATATCTCTCCAAGATGCCTTGCGCTTCGAGCGGTGCCAGACCCACAATGAGCGACAAGTACTCGCGCGACTTGTTCAAGAATTGAGTCAGGATGTCGTTCCGCTGAGAGTACGAGTCAGACAGCACAAAGGAGATGTTGGCGCGTTCCGAGCGGAAGTTGTAGACGGGAGCAAACTCATCGTTGAACTCGGCTTCGCAGCCTTCTCGGAGCAATGTGAGAATCTCGAGCATCGTGACAACGACGTCCTGGTCACAAAGCAGAGAGGGAAGGGCGTATACGAGCTTGTTCAGGATCGTCTGCGAGACGGAGCGAACCTTTGTAATGCGGTGACAGCATCCAAGCATGAGGTTCTTGACCTCGGTCGAGACACGAAGATCAAGAGAGTGCCTGTCCACCTGCCCGCCCAGGTTGCGAATGAAGAACTCGATGACTTTCCCAGCGATGGCCTCCATGGCGCCTACTAGCGAGCTGCTGTTCAGTCCATCGTTCGTAAAGTACCACAATACCATGGACGGTCGACCCATGGTACTTCGAAGACACTCGAGGTCGTAAATCGTCGACAAGAACGTGACCTGGGCATAGCTGAATGACTTGATCTCGGATGCATGAGAAGGAATGACAGCGCCGAGGGCTTTGCGCTGCGAGTCGAGGTTGACCTGCGAGAACTCGCGCTTGAGGACCGAATTGTACTCGAGATCACTTTCCAAATAGTTGTGGGCGGATTCAGGCACCAATGTGGGTGTTTTGAGCGAGATTCTGCTGAGGGCCTTACCGACAATCTCGGCCTGTGCGACTGCAGCAGAGGCTGGTGTAGAGCCGTTAGCGCTATTTGCGATGCTCTGTCGGATGTTAGCTGGCGAAGCGTAGCCAAATAATACAGAGAGGAACCACATGTTGCGGAAGAGAGAGACCATCTCGATAGTAGGCTCGAGTTGAGGATTAATGTCCTTGTGCTCCAGCACGGCCGAAATTGCGGGAAGGAGGGTGGCAAGATCCGTGTTGAGCTCGGCAAGTTCTTCTGCACTGTTCTTGCCCGACGCGGCAACAGTCTGGAGCTGAATACCTTTCTCGGCGAACAACTGAAGAAGTTCGACGAGGTAGATCTCTTTTCGACCGCCAGCGACCGGGTCGTCCTGCTCGGCGTTGGCGTCGCGTTCGTCGTTCTCATTGAGACGTCCAAGACCTCTAGCGAGCTTGAGTTGAGCAGCTTCCACTGCGACCGCAGCGCGTCGATTCGCACCGCCAGTAAGAGCGCTGCGGGAGACGGCAGAGAAAGCCTTGACGACATCGGTGTAAGCGCTGCGAGGGCCAGCAAGAGCGAGCGGGACAAGGTTGTCGAGGATGGTAGCCTCCGTTATGGCGTCTGCATTGCGTAGACGCTGGAGAAGCATCGAGATAGTCAGTACTGTAACATCCGTCTTCCCGACCTCGAGAGCGAGTCTCGAGATGACAGTGATCGTGCTGAGGCTGACTAGACGCTTGTGTTCCTCGGACCGACTAGCCATGAGCGTAGCTTGCGAAGCCGACTGCTGCAGGCCGTTGGCATGGTCGCGTGACGTAATGGCGCGCGAGGCGCCGCTTCGCACCGACATACCACTGCCAGCCACACCGCCGACACCAAGACCACCAGACGAGCCATCGCGACCCAGATAGTTAAGCAGATTGTACATTGTCGTGACGACCAGGTCGTCCCCAGGGGCGATAGTCACGCACGTGGCCAAGCAGCGAGCGGCCGAGAGGAGAACGGGGGAGATTGTACCTTGAGGCCCGCTCTCGAAAATGGCAAAGGGTGAAGTGACAAAGTGTCGTAGGATGCGCGTCAGCGGAAGAGCGAGCGAGTGCACGTTTCGCACAAGCACGCCGACACTCTTGAGAGCAGCGCCTTGTACTTCGCTTTCGACGACGGGAGCGTTTTCGCTGAGAAGCGCGCGGATGCGGACAAAGACGTTGCTGTCGATATCGGTTCCGTTGGCGACATAGCGAGCCACGGAGCACAGAGCCGACAGCTTGAGCGATGCGCCGACAATCTCGGAGGCGTAGAGGTCGGAGAGGATTTCCGAGTTCTTGGCGCCCTCGCTGGCAAAGAAGCGCTGGATATCGTGGAAGTTGCGATTGCTCGCTCGCAGCACGGCGTACAGGGTCTCGTCGAGGTCCTGCAAGTTGTCGGCAGCGGAAGTAGCGGTGGCAGAGCCGTTGCCGAAGGCAGCCGACTTGGTGTCGGTACCGCCAACCAAGGTCAGGACGGAGAGGATGCCTGACGAAGGAGCAGTGTCTTCGTGTTGAGCGGAGCCATTGCCATTGACAGCAGGCGTCACATGCTGACTGGACTTGGCGAATTCCGGCACGATTGAAAAGCGAAGGAGTGACTCCCAGGCCTTTCGCGTGGAGAACTGGGTGACAAAGGCTCGACGATGACCGTGTCCGTCAATGTCAGCTTCGACATCCGAGTCCAAGTCGAAACGGTCCGCCTGACTCTTGCGACTAGGATCGATACGGTCGAGGTCAAGGCCGGTCTTCTGGAAGTCGGAAAAGTCTTTAATGGGGGGGCGAGCGCCGGCAGCAAGAGTCTGGGCAAGACTGCACTCGAGCACGTCGATCGTGGCCAGGAGTACGTAGTGACCCGAGAGTGGATTACCGGCTGCTCTGTAGCGAGACAAGAAGGACAGGCGAAAGTCTTCGTCGTCACGGGCAGTGGGCGAGTCGGTAGCAAAAGTAAAGCCACCGTCAAGCTCGACCAAATCGGCATCTTCTTCCTCTTCGCCGGAGAAGAAGGTGTCGACACTAGCTTCGGACTGATCGTCTCCAGGGCGAACGGTGGCAACTTTGGGCTGACGTCTGGTCGCTCGGCCCGCTTGCTGACGGACAGCCTGCTGCTCCGACAGGAGCAGCAAAGCATCATTGAGACGTCGCACGGTCTGAGTTGACGTGATGACGGGAGTAAAGATCTTTGCGAGTCTGGCAAACTCGTCAAGCTTCCATTGGTAAGTGTTAGACGAGATTGCACGGTAGAAGCCGTTGAACAGAGGCACCAGTTTGGTGACGACCACATGTGCGTCTCCCGAGGTAGCTCCGAGAGCAGTGGCGAGGTGAGAAGCGAACTCGAGGACGGCACCAATGCAGCGAGCTTGGTGGTTGGGAGCATTGGCCGAGATCTGAAGGAAGCTAGAGACAAGAGCAAAGGCAACCTGATCGGGCAGGGGAAATTTGTCCCAGCTCATGTCGATATCAAAATCGATCATGGTGAGCTGTGTGAGCAGCTGCTCGAGATCGTTGATGACGGGGACGAGGTGCTCATCATTCTTGGTGTCGGTGGTGTAGGCTGTCGAGGTTGACGCCGACGAGATAGATGAGGCAAACAGAGCCAGACTGATCTGAGTCCTGGCTGCTGCCGTTGACTGTCAAAGCAAATATTAGTAACATGTTTCAGGCTTGCGCAGTGTTGCGTTCCAAACTTACCAGGAAGAGCTTGGTCCCGGTGGTGACCTTGCTCGAGGTGGCCGTCTGAGCAAAAAGGGTGCGAATCTTGGCTCGAGGCGAAGGGATATTGTTGATATCCCCTGCCAAGTTGAGCGCCAGCTCATCCAGGATGAGCTGATGAGTAGGCAAATCGAGACTGTCCATGATTAGAGATGGTGGTGCTGGAGGATGCTTTGCGGGGAGGACCAAGCGGAGATGCAATCAGAATCTATGACGTGAAAGTCAGATTTGCACTCTAACATCAACAACACTCTAAAATTCATCGCGAAACGCACACACAGCAGATACCAAGCACACATCAAACAAGATGTAGGAATCAGTGGTTACATAGCGGCAACAGAGCAGAATGAAGAGAAATGTGCATTGAGAAGGTGGAGAGCTGCTACAGGTCAGCATTTGCACGAGGAGCCATCCTCTGTTGATGGAGTCGCAGCAGCTGTGACGTCGATATCTGTGCAGACTTTGCGTTAGCTCATGCACGTTGTACCTTGATTGAAAGCACACTGATGACTTACTCTTGTTGGCAGCAGCGGCGGCAGTGGTGGCTTCTGCGTCTTTGTCCATTCCTGGCAGCGCTTGTGCGATTTTCTTGAAGAGGACCTTGACATTGTGACCTGCCTTGGCCGATGTCTCGATAAACATGACGTTGAACTCTTGTGCCTTCTTCTCCGCTTCTTCTGTCGTCACTTGTCTAACAATCGGCCACATCGTCAGCAATCTGTCACATGAGCGCACATTCTTGCTTTCACCTACCTCTTGTCGCTGAGATCGGTCTTGTTTCCTACCAGTACGATGATCACGTCGTTCCCGCGCTCTGCTCGTACGTCGTCGACCCACTTGGATGTGTTCTGGAACGAAGCCCGGTCTAGCAAGAATGGCATCAGTACATGCTATCTCGATCGAGTTGAAACGGTGAGCCTGGCCGACTTACTCGTGATGTCGTATACAACAACTGCAACCGACGAGTCTCGAATATACGACGGGATCAAAGATCTGAATCGTTCCTACAACCCAAAGAACCGCCAAATTAGTATTCCCAGGATTCAGCAGAATAGCACCAAAGGGTGGGGGAGAGGGCTTTACATACCTGACCTGCAGTGTCCCACAATTGTAGACGAACGGTTCGGTCTTCTAGATACATGGTTTTGGAGAGGAAATCGATGCCGATCGTTGCCTGGTAGGTATTGTCGAATGTATCGTACATGAATCGTGTAATCAACGATGTCTTTCCCACCGATTGCTCGCCCAGAAACACAAGCTAGAGCAAACCCCCAATCCTTGTCAGCTTCCTGTCCGTGCCAAGAACCCCCCCGCCGCGAGAGACGCGGCGCCGCAAGGTGTGTACTTACCTTGAACTTGCGCAGTGGCTGACCGAATTCGGCCGTACTTGCGCCTGGTGCATTTGACATGATCGACCTGCTACTGTTCCACTGGCTGCTGCTTTGCCTTGCAATCCGACTTTCGCTGGTCGCAAAGAATCGATAGGGTGGTGGTCGCTGGCAGGTCTGATCCAGAATGCGGGATCCACATGGGCTGTCACTCTCGCTGCTGTGCTGAACTGGTATCGTACGAGTAGCGGATCAATATGTTAGACCAATAATTTGCGGAAAACATCAAAACAGATGCACAGATGCGGACGCACGGATGCGGCGAACTCAGCCTAGCACAGACCTACATGATCATAGGTCATTGCGAGAAGTATCAATTGCGAGCGTGTATGGAATGATTCGTGTAAGGATAAGAAAGCGACTTGGGACAAGAGACTGGAACCATTGGAGAACAGAGTCGGGAAAGAAGCCATGCGTGCAGGACAATGAGAACGGGCAGAAACAGAAAGGGGGGGGGGGGGGGGGGGGCGTAATGATTTTTTGTTGTGGGGGGGCCTCCTTGGTTTTCCGTTCTTGGGGGGCAAGGGAGCCCTGGAACCCCTTT